>CAHIKZ030005485.1:230000-412500 GCA_903632075.3 Acanthosepion pharaonis | reverse complement strand
GAAGATTTGCAGGAGATTTCAAAGTCGTCAGGTGTCCGTGCTTGAAGACAATGACGAGTATATCGAATAAATTTACGTTATAATATTTCCAGATATTTTTGTGTAATTTTGATAGATACATTTGTTAAAATAACAGGTCAGTATTATTTTAATTTGGTGCGTAATTTACACGACAATTGATCCATCGCACGTTGTATATACAAAAGACAAATACTATTTATCAATTCTAAATATATATTTTCTATTTTCTCATATTTTTCACCTTTTTCAAAAATGATTCCCACGTGTTGGTAAAATACAATGCAACATTTAACAATCTATCTATAATGACCGATTCAATGAAATATGTAATAGTATATTTTCGTATTTCCCATTTAGTTTTTACTAAATATTTAGCGAATATAGGTCCACTCATGTTAGATTTTAGATGAAATACATTGTTTCAGGGAAGTAAGAAGAAGGCATATAAACATTCAATAAATAATGATAGGATATCTAACGTTTGGCAATAGAGCTGAAATGGTTAAGATTTTACTAATGGAAGAAGAATCATCTTAGTATTCTCTTCGGCAAAATTGCGGTTCTCAATCATCTACGCCAGTGGGGAAAGTTCACTCTCACGGTAATGGGCAATATTTTGATTGCTGTTTCTCTAAGGAATGTAGATCATATTCACATGATATAGCCAACCAACAAAATATCAATCATCATTTTCCCCATTAGGTAATTTGATTCACATATTTGAGAAGCACTAATAATGATTCCTTGTAGCTATGTGAATCATTGAAGATTACAGAATAAGCAAAAACCAATCTGGAAATTATGATTCACATGCACTCTATACCCTAATGTTATCAATGTTGGAGACTGTCCAAAATAGTAATGGGTTGACTGTTTTGTTATCAGAGTCTCGTTCCTCTTAGATGGTTTGATTTTAATAGCATAAAACTTTGACGATTGCCATCAGATAATATGGACCGACACGCCTGTAATCAATATATAATATTATTGGTTAAGAAGAATATATATATATATATATATATATATATATATATATATATATATATATATATATATATATATATGTATTTTCACATATAGCACATAATGAATATATGTCTATATATATATATATATATATATATATATATATATATATATATATATAGAGAGAGAGAGAGAGAGAGAGAGAGGTTGTTGTAAAGATATCACAACACATTTGCAAAAAATATATGTTCAAATTATCCGTGGATGCTAGAAATATTATATTTAAATATATTTGTCTGTTTTTCCATGTATTTTCTGTATGTCTGCGGATGTCTCTCTCTCTTTCTCTCTTTCTCTCTCATACATACATACATATATATATATATATATATATATATATATATATATTTATACTCTCTCACACTACATACATATATATATATAAACTCTCTCACACTACATACATACATTTATATATATATATATATATATATATATAAACTCTCTCACACTACATACATATATAAATTCATGCCTACATCTCTCTCTCCCTCTCTCTCTCTCTCTCTTAGAGAGCGTTAGAGGAAGAATGTGTGAGAGAGAAAGATACACATGTAGGTATGTATACAGAGTGTCCCAAATTAATGTATACATTCTTTGAATCGTTACAACTTATTCAATTTATGTATTTTGACTTACAAATAAGATTAATACAAGAGAAAGAATACACATTTAAAGAATTTGAGAGTAAAATATACAAAAAAAAAACAGAAAATTAACTTTAATAAGATAAAAGCTACTTGGGGCAATGGCAGAATGTTTATATAATGATGAGTTCACATCAAGTGCTCAAACTGGTCGCTGTTCTCTTCAATTCGCTTTTCATATCTTGAAAAAGTAGACCTACAACCATTTCCAGTATCATTTCCTCTAGTATTTGAGCACATTCTTTTTCAATTGCTATTCTCATTTCAGCAATTGTTACTTTGTCTTTTAGACCCCCCCCAAAAAAAAAGAAATCCAAGGGTGTCAAATCAGGTGATCGAGGTTGGTATTCAACTGTCCCTCTTCTTCCAATCAATCTGGTTTGCATATTTTCATCCATATAAGTTCTCACATCACGGTAATATATTATTAACTATTAATATTTAAAGAGTGTATAAATTATTTTGAGACATCCTATATATGGCAGTTGTGTGAGCTAGCTTGGAGAGGGGATATGTTTTAAACATGAATATATAATACTTCCGTATTTTTTGTACAAATATTTTGTCTAAATTCTGAAATTTGTCTAAGCTTTGTGAAATCTTTGTTTATGTTGACTGTTGAATTAATTTTCCATGAATTCTGAAATATATAGTGTTGTGGTAGCATCCACCTAATTTGCATAGTGGAGTACCGACCATATAAATAAGGTTGGTACCGGGAAGACGAGTGTGAGGAAGAAGAGATCCAATCCAGAGACTCTGCCCGACTGCGACGAAGTCAACACATTCTCCAGGAACGGTCTTCCCAAGAATATACCAAAAGACTATATGTAAATATTGTGTACACTTTCTTGTTTCAATACATTTTGTTCTAAGTACATTTTATGTTGTATTATTATTCCATGCATTAGTCAAGTTTCAACATTGAAAATGTTATTGAAAATGACTCTTCATTCAATAAAAGAATTCACCAAATATATATATATATATATATATACATATATATATATATGTATATATATATATTATTTTGGCTTTTGAAATATGCATTTTTTGCCTATACAAAATTACTTTATTTTACTGCTATATAAACAATGAACATTTTAAAAAATATGCATTTGTAACATCTTTTAAGGAATATACTAGACTGTGTATAACTTTGTTCTTGTTTTTCCGTCTCTAACCCGGTTTATTCACTTTTGAAATAATATTTATTCCGCTGTATTTGTCTATTAAGCAAATACGCACAGTTGCAATGGTGTGCTCCCATTATAGATATTTACGGAGTAGACTTTTGTGCATGTAAACTGATGGTTGTTTTTGACAGTGTGATTATATACACAGACGTGAGATCCGTGTGAGAAAAATAATAAGTTCATGCTCAGATGCTTTGGGAAGCTTGCAAACTAATCCGAAAATATGGCCAATAACAGATTTCTCAGCTTGGCAAAGTATTCCGTTGAGCAAGTAATATCCTTCTTACATATGAATGCGAAAGAAACCCACCTTACCAATGCCTACAATACGTCGGGGCATCTGGGAAATGAAAGGCACGATTAATTTGCTGCCTCAAACCCGTTACTATTTTCAGTCTCTTTGATTTAATTCCTCCTGTAGCTGAATACAAGGAAGTTCCAGCTCTTCGATTTTCGAGAGAGTGTATCTCCGGGAACTTGCAAGCCGGATAAAGTATTCTCTTTTTCAGTGTTCTTTTTTTATAGTTTCTATTAAGTCGGAAATTATGTTAAGCCTTGTTTCCAAACTAGGAACAATGCGAGTATCTTATCAATTTCGAAAACTGAAGTACACACACAGGCGAGCGTGCACACATACACACATAAACACACAGACAAGAACACACTCACGCACACACAGTAATAAACATATTTATTCCTGTAAAGAAAAATTTTCAGATTGGCGTGTACGAAACTGACTCCAAATCATATCAAAAGGATACAAACGCGTCTCAAAAAATTATACTTGCACGAAAACGACTATATATATATATATATATATATATATATATATATATATATATATGTTTAGCAAGTTTAAAATTACTGTTTTAGAACTACAAACTTCCCAGGGTTAAATTATTTTAATATATTTTTCGTTTATACGCTACTTTTTATAGATACAGATATTTAAGTGAATTCTCTGTTTATAATAAACAGTATTAACAAAATTTACCGGCCTAAGTGTCGGACTTAGTCCATTTCAGATTATATATCATTTATTTATCTTAACAAACGCTTCCAGCTGATATGAGCGTTCGACAGAAGTCATGGGAAATTTTAAGTTCAAAAAAGTAATTTAACTTTACTAACCAGTCTCTTCTTCTGTAGCTAAATTGTATAGCACGTCAGGCTATGTGGTAGTTCCGTGTACGATACACGTTTGCTTCCAGTCGTAGGACACACATATTCTTTGAGATTTCTCGGACGTTTATGAAGGTTAATGTCGTTAATACTGTGTGTTATAAACAGAGCATTTATTTTAAATATTTGTATCCATAAAAATAACGCATAAATAGAAAATATAAGAAGATTATAAGAAGATGAAGAAGAAGTTGCTGCACGGGACATTTGAAATATAATACATAAAATGGTATCTTCTTTAAAATAATTATCCTTACAAAACTTAACAAATGGTGAAACCGTCTTGAACAAATATTCTGATGCAAAATCAGATTATCCCATATTTTTCGTCAACAACTCTTCTGTGTACTCAACGTACTTTCTTACCCCATTGGGTTCCAGTATGCATCTATTGAGTAGAAAACGACCGACTTTTTGTACACTATTTGTCGAACATCGACCTGTCATCAGAAATGATTTGAATGTCTAATCATAGGAATGAACCTCGCAAAGTATGTTGCAATGGGGGTCGATTTAGTCGTAAGCATTGCCACACTGATCTACAGTATTATCTATAAGAGTATTATTAATAAATGTCTCTCATGTGATTAAACCTGTTCTTCATTCAACCTTTTGTTAGAGTCTTTCCTTACAGTATTATTAACCAAGACTACGGGCATTATACGAACTTTACAACAATGGCACATTTTTAAAGCAGTTCCATGTTGGACATGCGATAATGTCAAATCTTATGAGAAGTTACTATATTGGCCTCAATGAATAAGATATGATATTATTATGAATAATTAAGATATTCACAATTTGGTTAAATTATGCAGTGTTTGTGCAAAATTATCACCTATAAATGATCAATCCTGGCCTCCTACGGACAAAATATGGTTTAATTTACATGTTGATTACACCAGATATTGGAATGGTGCGGATCGTTGGATTTTCGTTGACAATTTTTCAAAATGAACTGAAATATTTAAGTGTAGACGGCATACTTCGCCTGTAACTGCAAAAGATTTTGAACAGTTCTCGAGATTTGAAGTTCCAGATGATTTAGTGATTTATAATAGCATGCAGTTTATTTCAAGTTTCTTCCAACATTTTTGCAAATACTGTGTATTTGAACATATAAAAAGCCGCAATATTGACCAAGACCAAATGGTCAGGCTGAATGTCTTGTTTATACGTTCAAAAGATCGTTAAATATTCAAACGGGAAGGAGAAGAAGTAAGTAATGCTCTAATAGTTTTTCTAAGGGTTTATAGTCTGAGCCCTAACCCTAATACTGGATCAGGGATGTCCCCAGAGGAATTAATATTTGCCAAGCAAAATTAAATTGGTGTGTGATAAATTACTACTTGGAAGAAAATATGAAGCTGACATAACATTAAATTAAATATAAAATCTTTCCAATCTGAATATAATGGTTTCTTCAGGAGTTACAAGATAGGAAATGGAAGTTAGGAATATAGTGAAATAATACATCGCATTGGGAGGATGATGTATATTGTACATTGTTTAAATTCATGTTTTGGATTATTTGACTTTCATACCATTTAAGGCATGAAAATCAATTAAACCAAGACATGAATTGAAAATTCCAACAAAGAATTACCTATGAAATTGTTGTAGTATACTTTTCCTATGACAACCACAATTATGAATACTCGAACACAACGTGTTAGCAAAATCAAAGTGAATCCAAGGTAAATGTTGACGGAAACATTGTTGACAATGTAAACATTTAAAAAAGAGGTAATGTATAGAAATATGACCGACTTTCTCTAAGCTTTTATTGAAAATGGACATGTCCTTTCACTTTGCGTACAACGTATGTTCAGATGAACGTTCGTCACAAAGTGCGGCTCAATGCGTAGCATTTGAGTCGTACACATTGCTGCACTGAACTACGGTATTCTTTACACTACAACATAAATCCATGCCTTTCATGCCATTAAACATTTTTTTTCACTCACTCATTTGTTTTTGAGATTCCTTACCCTATTAATAACCACAACTACGAGTGTTATAAGCACTTTGTAACAGTACCACTTTTTTTCTTCTTTTAGATCAAGTACCTCTGCCACAGATTTGGAAATGGCAAATGCTTTGGAAATTCCCCTCGAAGAAAGGGAATCTAGATAGATTCTTCATGTACCTTGTTGTTCCTCATAGCAATGCGCTGTTATTAATCTCTTTCTGCCCCATCACCGAATATGATTTCAACAGATTTCTTGTGGTATACCAAACGTCGTTGTTATATTAATTTGAATTAATCTATAGTGAGTTTTCTTAAAGCTATTCAGACATAATATTTCAATGTTTCTTTACGTTTACTACACATGCAGGCATCCAGTTTCAATTATTATGGATCAAATGACTTGACATATTTCAAAATTTATAATTCGTTTCAGTGCATTTTATAAATGTGCATCATTGTAAGCATATTTTCTTGAAAGTTTTCATTAATTTTATTAATTCAAATAATATGTTTCATTGAAGAGAACATACACATGCACTTAAGCAATTGTCAGTTCTCTTTTTAATTTGATTGTCTGTAATTATTTTTAGTAAATACCATCGTATCACAAAGAAGACTTGCAATATATCATGTACTAGCAGTAGAGTCCGGCGTTGCCCGGGGATGTAACAGTAAGAGATAGATCATCTCGACCATCATGAAGACTGAAAAATAAAATAGACAAAGATTATTGTTTAAGGTTGACGGACACGCATGTCTTAATTAGTTTTTTTTTTTTTTTTTACGAATTGGTCAAACCCAAACTCAAACAAAAATATTGTTTTCAATCGTTATGAGTCTACAGATTGAATAGAATTATATTATAAACAATTGTCTTGTAAATGGAATTTTCAAAGCATTCTGAATGTAAAAATAAAGAAAAAAGTGTGCAAGACAATAAGAAACACTACCTGCCCCACAAAAATTGAAGTTTTGTTAAAATCGGTTGAAAAATGTAGGAAATCCGATCCCATATAGTTTTATGGGTTTTATAATAGGTATAACTCGATATGAACTGTCCCCCTTTCATTCTCGTGATGATGCCTCTTAATCGTGTTTTTAAATTGATTTCGTGCAAAAACAACCGTGATTTTCCAATTTTGGGCGCTGTTAGAACCACCGCAAGGTAATTTTACGTGGTCCTGTGAAGTTTTGTTAAAATCGGTTGAAAAATTTAGGAAATCTGATCCAGTATATAAACGTACACACACACACACACACACACACACACACACACACACACACACACAATCTGCGTTTTAGAATTGTAAGATTTTTTATTTGCGATGAACATCTAAAAGAGGTTATATCCATTTTCATGACGAAAAACACGTGATAATCTTCCCTATTTTCCACTACATTTATCAACGTAATCTTCAGTGGTTAAAACTTTTCCTGAATTCAAGAAGGCAGGAAACTAATCATTATTCCGTTTATGTATATTTGAGTACACTCTGTTCGTTTTTGTATTACTGGAAGGCAATCAGTTCACATCCGTAAAATGTTTAGATTCTCATCAGGAAACATACATCCTCTGAGTGTTGGAAATGATAACATCAACTGAGAAAAACAAACATTTTTTCTTAATACGGTTGTATATGAATCTTTCACATATTATGTAAAATCTCTTTTCAGGTGATGATCAGCTGGATAATTATATCGATAAACGTACAAAACAGATCGGTATAATAATTTAGTGTATATTTTTTGCTAGAAAATAGCAAAAATGACGCTCTGGAAACAGACCCATGCAAATAACGTGGATTAACTTCACTTTAACCTTCATATTTGAGCGACAAAGAAGACGAGAGCATGTAAAACATCATAAGACCTAATTTAAAATTTAATTTCAAAACTTCCAAATGTCTTTACTAGAAGTATAAACATTAACTACAAGGAAAAATATATATTAATATGATAAATAAAATCTATCTAAATCATGATAAATAATATGAAATAGTGCTTACGGCCATATCACGCAGAGACATTGTGTCGCATATGATTACCAGGTTGAAGTAATTTCGACCTCGGTCAGTATCTAGATAGGTGGCCATTTTGATATAACAGGTGCTGCAAGCGTGTATGTCAGGTTCGTGTAATGGATGAGAATTGTTAATTATTCCATTTGTGTTTGTTATATTTACTTCAATAATCTTGGGAATGGTATGTATCCAATTCTGGGCCTACCAGCTATGGGTTAATTAGCAATATTAATATGACCAAAGCATTATCTCTACCCCCAGAAAATGTTATTACAATCTAAACAAATATATTCTGCCTTCAAATAACATGCTAAAGAAAACGAATCAATGAATCAAGAATGCAAGCAATTTGAAATAGATTAAATATTGTAAAGTTTCTGATTGACATTTGACCTTTTTATATCCTCCTTATATTTTTGATAACATTCAGCTAAGATTGATTGGATTATTTTATTGTTTTTCAGTCATCGATTTCGCGAGTTTGTCTCCAGGTTTTAAGAGTATTTGACAATACAAACCTCATAGGCTGGGATAAAATTACAAAATAAAAGTACAAATTTGATAAAAAATAAAATAAATTACCTCATATATCTTTTCACTCACAATGTCTTCCTCTCTGTTTTCTCCGCTATATTCTTTATTGTCTTAAGATGCCCGTGATGCGGCAATAGTTATAGTCGTATGAAACAAGATCAGAGAAATCTGGTTCAAAATTAAGATGAGGTAAATAATGTATGACAATTATGAATAGATTTTTACATCGTTTTCTGAGGAATATTTTTGGAAACTTGACAAAAACTACTCCTTATTGCCATCAAAAGATATGCTTTGGCGAAATGTATCGGGGTGTGAATGTGTCAAACTAGATTTGCAAAATCAATTAACCTGTTGAGGAAGTTAGGAAACTGATAGTTGAAACCAAAATAAACTTTGACAGAGAAAAGAAATACTTTATTGATAATAAACATTTATTTACCAACGTTAATATAAGCAGAAAGAGAGTCTGATCGAGGTGTAGCCTTGGTAGCCGCCAGCTTCGATCTCATTTGCTTCGGATGAGTGTCTATTAAAGATAATTCTCTTGGACCTACATGATAGGAATTACTTGATTACTGAGAAGACTCTCTCAGATATTGTCTAGCTTCATCACCTGCGCTACAACTTCTTTTATTCGATGCATAATTATAATTTATGCATCATCAGTTGATCTAGGCTAGCGGATGTTGCTTATGCGTAGGTGATCAACAGATTTCTTGTTGATTATAGCCACAAGGAAATAACAAGTGGTACAAAGAAAACTGCCGGGCCAATACTCTGACGGAGATGAACGTCCATCCGAGTTCTTTTAAAAGGAGCATGAATATGAAATATTTTATTGGCTTGGAAATCATTACTCTTTCAGGTAGTGGTTAAATTGTTTTGTCAGCATTAGTGTTGGTTCTGTTCTAACATTCTTAATAAGAACCACAATAATTTTATTCAGAACAGTAGCGTGTCTGCAAGTCTTTGATTACATTTGGTTACTTCTCGAGCTGACATAGAGATATCCCAATGTTTTTTCGTCCTGTGAGGGGACGAGGATCTGCTAGGAGACTGTGCGCTGTAAGGAGATAGGTATCAGCGGAGAATAAGTGGTAAGGTTTATCTCTATTGAGAATCGTGTTTGTGATTTTCAGGAACTCGCTGGTTCCAGATATTTTTTGACTTTGGTTTGGACTGTCTGCGCATAGCTGTTTTTGAATTTCCCAGGACACTCTTGCAGATGTTGCGAGAATGTCCAGATGAAATATATGTTCTGCCACATTGTTCCCACTTACAGTGAAGCTATTAGTGATTACAATATGTTATGGACACAGTATATTCATGTGTGATCCAAGGTTGGCTATCTGACATTTCTTGGTACTTCAGTGGGGGCCCTGACTTTTCATGCCTGAAATAATCCTTTCAGAAATAATGGAGGCTAGTCTGCAAGCCCCTTTTTAAAGAAACATGCGAGCGAAGTTTCTGTAACGCTAGCTCTGAATAAGCTACCGTGTATTGTCAAATAAAAGATGGCATTGGTTGTAGCATCAACTTTGACAGAGATCAAGCAGTGTTCTGAAATGAACAAGGTTGAAAATAATTTGCAGAAATATTTTTTTAGGGGCAGGGAGTGATGAAGATGTCTAAATATTTAGAATAATGCCAAGCTATAAGTGGAATACGACTCGGCTTAATCGCGATCTGGATAAAACGTAAGCGATCGGACATCATAAGAGTCTTTTCCATTTCATATGTCTGAGCACAAAATAAAATTATTTTTTCGAATATTAAAATAAACCAAAAATATAAGGGGTAATTAAGTGATTACCAGAGAAGATACCATCAATAGTCTTAGTTGCATTATTGACCATCGCAATAACATGATTCAGACTACGAAAGACAGTGAAAACAAACAACAGGCTATGAACAATGGTTAGCATGAATCACATAAACTGGAATTCAGTTTCATCGTCCAGATGAAAGGAAAACTAATCCTTGATATAGGTTGAAAACATGTGGTTCTATTGATGTCAAAGATTTTCTTTTTATTGGTAGGAACGGGCAGCTCAGGGATGGTGAACTCTCGAACTGGAATAGGAAGATTTAGTTCAGTTCCAAATATATATATATATATATATATATATATATATATATATATATATATATATATGTATGTATGTATGTGTGTGTATCTGTTAATATATTTTCATATTCTTTGTGAAAATATAATAATACTTATAATCACTGTCAAAAAGCAAAGTGTTCAACTCATCTGGGATTCTGAAGAGAAAATCTATGTCCGTATCTAAAAGTAACTCCTACATCCGTAACAATTGTCGATAGAATTCCCGGTGATTAAGTGCTTTTCGAATAAACAAACCTAATCCCTGTAGGTTTAATTGCTAACAACCTGAACAACTAGAGAGGAAATATCAATAATTTCTGTTGTGATAAACTGAATATTTTGAATTCATCATGATATCAAGACTTTACTCTCTTTGGTAGTTAATTCCCGAGAAAATTCATAGAATTTCAAACTGAACCTGTTATTTAATCTCCACTGGATAGATATAATAAAGGGCTGGTTTCGAAATTTTGCGCGGATCTAAAGATGATATTTGGAGTTCGCAACCGAGGAAATGTTGGGATAAGAAAATAAAATTCCAATGTAAACAATGATAGTCATCTCAGAAATTCAAACAGAAATTAATTAAGACTTTAAATATAATTGAACCAAATTCGTCTCAATACATTCATTGAATTGTACGTATGTAATCAGTCCACCGAAACATTTTCTTTGTTATCAAAACCTTTAATATTATCATAGAGATATTGAAAGCCTTATTAAAATCATTTTGTGCTGCTTCCCATATTATCTCAGTAAATGCTATAATAGTTTTTTCTTTGTGCATTGCCGTTGTAAATAATCAGGATTATGTTTATGAAAAATATCTGATACATTGTAAAACGCAGTTAATATATTTCGCTGTACTATTAAGGCTTTCAAATATTTTCAATGTTTCGTTAATTGGTCATTTATTGGAAAGCATACTGCCTAACAATACTTATTTTGACGTCAAGAAATGTTTAATATTATTTAGGGGCTTTTATTAAATACATAATTGGATGAATTTAATATATTCGAAATTGTAAGAGTATGGAAAAATGGAGAAAGAATTAATTGCCTGACTTAACAAAAAAATAGAATACGCCTGATCCATAACAAATATATACCCTTAGCCTCTAAAGTGACAATTGTTATTCCGTTAAAGAAAGGAAATGATCGCCGTCGTGCAATATATGCGGATTTAATCTTTCAGACAATTATTGTGTTGTGATTTCGAATATTACTTTATGCCTCGCATTGAAAACATCTGCCTGCCTACTGTCAAATTTTCATTCAAGAATGTTCTGATAACCGTAATTATGAAGTATAATAACTGGCGTGGAAGCAGAAATATTTTTGAACAATACAATAGCCGAGAATCTCACTAAATGCACAAATGTCAGAATTTATTTTAGTATCATATCATGATCGAACCATTTTAGTATTCAGCATACGTACAAATGTTAGTTGGTTCATTTTGTTTAGCAGCATATCAACTTGTATGGATTATGTAATTGCAAAATCTAAATATTTTGAGCATGTTTACATGGCTTCAACTAAATATATTTTCAACGCTGTCGTATAACTAACTACAAATAAGATATATTGATGGTCATTTTGTTATGAAATGTCATGTTGGTAATGCTACTATAAATATACATTAATGCTCATGTTGCTTTAAAAATATATTGTTGGTAATTTTCTTCAAAATAGGTATTCTTAATATATTTTTGCATAAATGTGTATTTTTCTCCTTTCTTAGTGTTTTTTGGGGGGATGGCTCACTATTTATCTATAGCTGGGACCCTACCAGCAGGTATAACCTAACTTGCTGCGGGATGTAGTTAATCCTCATACTCAGGACTGTCAGAAATGTGGGTAATTTTTCTAGACTCAGAAAAACTTGGGTGAACATTTCAATTGAATTATGCAGCGTCGGAATAAAATATCCCGAGAAAGCCCATATGTGCCATGTTGAACGCAACAAACTAACATGCAAAATATATTCCTTTCTCTCTGTTTCGTTGTGTATGTGTCTGTCCACACACTCACATGATATATATATATATATATATATATATATATATATATATATATATATATATATGTATGTATGTGTGTGTGAAATGTATATATATATATATATATATATATATAAAAATATATATGCAATTTATTATATATATTATCTATATATTATGTATGCGAGGTACTCATTGGTACATGATATAAACACTCATATATATATATATATATATATATATATATATATATATATATATATATATATATATATATATATATATATATGTGTGTGTGTGTGTGTGTGTGTATGTATGAGGCGAGCAAGAATGAACGTGTTAGAAGATAATAATTGTGTTCATGTATCATATATTTTATTCACCTTCCACAAAAATAAATATTATTTTAAGATTTCGAACAAAATCTTTTTCTGTGTGTCAGAATAACACTTTATATGCTTTTGAGAGATAATATATTAACACATTTTCCCCGATAACATAAAATCTAGCACAGAATGCAAGAGAAGTGGGAAAAAACAGAAGACACGCTTTTCGCAAGGGATTACTATAAAGTGACTCATCCGAAATTGTATTGCAGTGACCATATTATCAAAAAAAGAAAATCAAGTTTACGCATTTTTTTTCTCAAAAGGAATCGTTGCGGTCTTTTATCTTTGTTACTCGTTATTTCTCAGGTTAATCTTTAGGGTCAAACTATAACTGATGCTATAAGAGAGGCGCTTTATGGATTTTCTTTAATATACACAAAAATCATTTTCGAAAGTAAATACATAGTTTTGGGAATGCAAAATTAATATGTAATTAACCCAAGGAAATATGTAGAAACGCAATCATGTCAATCCTTCACCCGCTATCATGACAACATTGCAATCCCTTACAATGAAATAGAGGTTATTCGTGAAACAATAGCAAATATAAATATATTAATAATAATCTCAGAGAAGATTTCTGCATTCTCAGTTTATACATAGGGAATAGAATTTGGCAGTATGAATTACGAATATTGGTATTCGGAAAACGGAGAATAAAGAATAAAATGAATTATGCAAACTGAAAATTATCATCACGAAGAAGAGCCAATAGAAAATGCATATTTTCAGAAGCAGAAATTTTCATACAAATATAGATTTAAAGTGTCTGCAAATATTTCACATTGTCAGTAAATAATTAAAAAAAACAGGTCTCTCTCTCTCTCTCTCTCTCTCTCTATATATATATATATATATATATATATATATATATATATATATATATATATATATATAATTTTAGGATATTACATAAAAAAAAAACATGAAAGAACTAGATGAATACAATCATGTCTCGATGTGTACATATATGGTGTTAATAAAGCAGATCAAGGCAAAATGTACAAATGTCAGCCGAACGCCTATAACTCTATTCTAAATATTACCGACAGTACTAGGAGAATAATGTACAAATTATACTACGTCGTAGTTGATCTTTCTGAAAAAAAGCTAAGCTTTATACGGTGCAACTTTTGTTTTAAAAAAATACAAGAAGCAAATGTCAAATTTCAAAAGCTAGTAAGATTACAGCATGAACGTTATATTTACAATAAACTGTTTGGTTTAATAATCATCGTATATAAGACACTTTAGGTAACACTTGCATTCTATTTTGTATGATATATATATTTAAATAATGCTATTTGATCTATATGTTTATATAATTTTGTTTCATCTATATATTTAAATATTTTTGTTAAATATAAATTTTAATAATTTCGTTAGATCAATTTATTTAAAATTTCTATTTATTTCTTATGGAGCTATATTATTTAACAATTATAAAAATGTGAAATTTTACTTTTAACTCACAGTGTGTTTTGTTTGTAAACTATCTTGTTAAATTACGTTTCTTCTCTCTTAGGAGCTGACATGTGTCTAATGGATAACATTGTAGCAAAATTACATTTGTATCGAATATGACGTTTGGTAGTGTCTAAGATTCTACATCTGCCTGTTTTGACCACTTCTTTATACTTAATTCTTAACTTATGTTTTTTAGAATCATAATGGTAATAGTGTTGTGGATAATACAATGAAATTTTTGACTTCCATTGTACGGGAAGCTAGTATTTTGTATGGTTGAAATTTATATAATCTTCCTCTTAAATTAAAGTAAATGTAGGTTTCTCACGTACAGTAGCTTTTATCGCTATTTCCATTATCAGGTGGGTTTCCAGGTTTTCTCTTTTATTTGACGTAATGTGGAATTACAAAATCTTGATTACGTCAAACTTTTTCATTCAAGTTACAAGTATTTTTTTTCATTTTCATTGATGCTGATTTTTGAAAAACCACAGGTGATGTGTTTTCTGTTATTTGGTGTAGTTCTTTGTGCTTCTGTAACATCAGTCCACTATGACCAGAGGAGGAGAATCTTTGCCAGCACCCGCAGGTTACCCTCGATCAACTCAGTTTTTTAGCTATTGATCATAGAAATTTAAATTTCAAAATGAAGAAAATAAGATTTACATGAACTTCAGAGAATATACGTCAGGTATTACATTAGAAAATTAAAACTACACGTCATTCATATTTGAGACTGAAAAAAAGTCACATTTGGATCGAAGTTGATAATACTGATGAAGAGCAAACGTTCTACAAGAACGTAAAATAAATGTCTAGAGCTAGGAATAAATTTTGCAAAACAAAACGACGATACAGAATTGGTTTTGGCGAAACTGGCAGAGTCTCGTCCGGAGCATGCACGTTGGCGGTGAAAATACTCATAAATGTCATCATCGTAAATGAAGTGATTAGCAAAGAAGAAATTAAATTCTTGGATACAAGATGAAGACGAAGAAAATGACAACGAATCATGAATAATTCACAAAAATTGCGTACATGCGCAGAAACCGTGTCATTTGTGTATGTGCTGTGCGTCTGCATATCTGAAAAAGAAAAATTGCTTAATTATGATGATTAGAAATTAATATTGTATATTTGACATCAAAAGACATAAAAGCCATGGCTGATATGCACGTGAGCAATATTTTATGTATTTTTAGTGTCGTGTAATCGTTATAATTATACTAATTAGGCAACATATAGCAATTATTTGTTCTGCAAGAGAACAATTTCTAACAGACTTGCATATAAATTTTATCGCTATATATAATTAATCCATGTACAAAACTGTCGTTAAAGAAAGGTATCAAAATCGTTACTCTAGGAACAGAGGTCTCTAAATGTATACAACGTTTAGTCGTATAATAAGCGAATGTGTGAGATAAATAAATATTACATCTAATCATATAATTCAGTTTATATATATATATATATATATATATATATATATATATATATAAGGAGGTATAGTGGTGTATTAGGAATCGGAGAGACGATTTCGAATTCCATTACATTCGCTCAAGGGCTAATACCCTTGGGAAATTATGAATACTCTTCTTCTCCCCTCCAGCTAGGGGTAAGTAATAGGACAGATTTGGTTCTATAGTCTTTTATGTCAACTGATATAGGAGAAGGACAACTCCGAATCCAAAACCTCTGAACGGTCGTTTGGGGACATTGTGGCAGGTAGTGCACCAGATCTCTATATTCGCCATTTCACAAAAATGTCGATGGTTCTGCACAAAACATTTACCACTATAATCAAATCTTGTGCTGGTGTCGGACTGATCGAATTCAAATGGGCCATCTAGTATATATATATATATATATATATATATATATATATATATATATATATATATATATATATATATATATGAAGAAATATAGTCTTAAGGTGTGCTATATTTATGGGATAAAGTGCTCGATATCAGAGATAGAGCGTGTGTAAATATAAAAGTGAACATAGAAGTCAACACTTAGAGGCGACAGTTTGTTTCATGCTATATGCAATCGTCAGGCCTGACGATTGCATATAGCATGAAACAGACTGTCGGCTCTAAGTGTTGACTTCTATGTTCACTTATATATATATATATATATATATATATATATATATATATATATATATATATATATATATATATATATATTGTACCGATTACTTGATAGATCAATATTTGTATCTTCATCGTACAATTTATATTTTCGTTTTGGAAAAAACAGACAAAAAGAGAAACTTGTATTTCCCTAATTCTCAGCAGAAAAGAGAAACACATGTTTGTACAAACAACTTGTAAAAACACTGGGGAGTGGGGGGGGGCATTGATTTCTTCACCTTGCTTCCCGATATAGAGAAAGACTTGCTGAATTCTTATTATCTACGTTTTTTTTTTTTTTCAGTTACGGATTTGGGATGACTGGGCAGTTCCAACCCAGTTATGACAGTAACAATCCTTTTTAGGACTGATCTGGGTCTTATAAAAATAGAGGATAGCATGCGTCCTTACGCGAGTGGTACATTGACACAACAATTTTACTGCATCTTTTGAGATGTATGCATGTACGATTAATACTTGGTGTCAGGTGTGCGTTTAAGGCTTAATAGCATCTCAAGGCCCGGAGCCTGACCGAGGGGGCAGATATTCATCGAGACTGGAGTTATTTGGGATTGGATTTTCGATGATGATATGCGTGTAGTTTGAGTATGCAGTTTGAGATATTGAATGCATTTAGTCCCCGTCATCAAAAAAGTTAGTGCTAATTTGGATGAGCAATCAAATGCCAATGATGATCAAGTTTTTAAGAGGTTCACACGTATATCGTTGTTACATATGCATAGATTTTCATAAATGATCTGAGTATATTATTAAGTTATAAATATTATAAAAAAAAGCAATAAGTGGGCTGGTCTCAAGTGTGACCTCTTGGGGACGCCTCAAGATTCTAAGATGTTTCTATAATTTATCATCCGAAAAGAAAAAAATGAGATCGCATGAGAAATTTTATAAAAAACTGAATAAAAGCAACTTGTCTCACGCATTCAATAAAAAGTACATGAAAGAAGGAATACTGCCTAAACACGCACACATACACACACTTATATATATATATATATATATATATATATATATATATATATATATATATATATATATATATATATATATATATATATATATATTCAACTTTTCCAAACAATGTAGTTAAAAGTGCTCAATATCATCATAATATAAAAATATAATAATACTAACAAAATAATATATCCTATAAACTCTAGATTATAAGATTTGTAATGCAGTGATTTATTTCATTTATGGAGTTTGTGTTTTTATATTCTCGAAATATCAGTATTTATCTTAAAAATAATGGCCCACACGTCTCTCAGACAATAAAACATTTTTATGCGAATTTTTTTACAAAGTTAAAAAATTCATTATGGTTTCTGATATCTATTTTTCCGAAAAGAGAATTTTCTAAATTTTTTATGAAAATTGTCATTTGTAAACTTACTAATGCTCATCCAATTACAATTATACTTGTCCCTCCCTTATTTAGCATGACCTTTATGATACTAGGTCATAAGTAATGTACTGTTACGCGATTTGTAAGAGAGAAAAAAGTTTTTTTCTGTTTTCAGTGAGAAAATGAAAGAAAGAATAGATGATGAGAGAGCGAATCAGTTTAAACTGATAAGAGTAGATATTTCATTGTGGGCGAGGCCTGATGGCGGCTGTGATAAAAGCGGCATTTTTCAGACGCAATATATCAATGGAAATCGAGTAAACTATCGCCAAAAATCCAATTACCATACATTAAATGAAATAACATCATCCACTGAATTATTTTAAATATCCGCGGTTCACGAAGATTTCTCTTAACAATATTTTTGAAAATAATTCAACAGACGATGCTATTTCAGAAAGAAAGAATAAAAAAGGAAAATAAAAAAAAAAGTTTTAAACTCGCCTGCCAAAACCACACAAATAATGGACTATTCCGTTCTGATTGAGGGAAAAAAAGAGGAAAAGTAACTAATTGATTTCAGTGAGGAAACGAAAGAAAGCAATAACTAAAGCTGACATATTTGACGATGCGACAGCAGAATTTTTACGGATATTTTATTATCGTAGTATTCACCATAGGAATTTTTAATTATTAATTTAAGTGTTAAGAATTAAGATTTATCAGAAAATTTAACTATAAAAACCGCGACATTTTCACGATTCTTTCTAGTAAATATAAAGTAAATGTATTGAAACTTAAGGTAAATTATAAAGGATACATAGTGATACGATTTAATCCCTAATAAGAGAAAGTGAGTAAGTTTTGTTTTGTTTTTATCTTATAATGCAATTAATATTTATATTATTTTATTTCGAGAAATTAATTTGTGTGTTATATATTGTAAATAATTAAAGATTTGGAATTTAACCATATTTTTATAATTCTTTTAAATTATGGAGTCGTGTATATTGACTTGCAAATGAAATATTTCTTTTAGTAACGTATTTAGAAAAGTTGCAGATTTATATTTTGCTAATTTATTTTTCTTTTTTTTTGTATTTTGTTTTTTAAGCATTTCACCCCAAGCAAGGCAGGAATGCCACTATCACGCAGGTGGTTACGGAGAGTGAAAGTGAGGGTAATTAATGGGTGTATCGTTGATTGAGGAAAGGAAAAAAGTTCAAGTATCAAGATAACAGAAAATGGCGATTGACGTTGCATTTAATTTTTGAAGATTGTAGTTATTAGGGAAGCAATAAGATGAAGGCAGTGCCAATATCGGGAAGTGCGATGAAAGAAACATCTAGAGTAGAATTCGCGGTCACATTTAATTATGTCAAAAGTAAAAGTCGGATCTAAATGGCAATCTAATTATTACACTTAAATTCATGTAGTCGGTACAACAGGGATAAAGCAGTAGCCATCAAAATATTTGTAGAAAAGACAGAGGGAAGCAACATCATGTCTATGAGAAAAAAGTCTGAAGTCGAGAAACCAATTCCGGACCGATTACATTACAGATCATTCTTTGGATTTTGCCGAGAACCTCGAGATGAACGGCAGTGGCACCAGACCATATATGGCAGTAGTATTCAATGCAAAGTCGAATGGTAGAGTTGTATACGAGTAAGATGGACTCTGACGTGAAATGGTTTTGGCACGATACATCGAACCAAATTTCCATGCTTTAGCTATTGATTCAATGTAGTTGTTCTACTTCAAGTCATTCGAAAACTTGGTGCCAAAAAGGAACATTGAGACGCTCTCACAGAGACGAACATCACCCATGCTTATTGTTTGTGGGTTAGGGACATTTGTCTATGATGGTGAAATGAGAGCAGTTTAGATTTGGAGGCATTAAATTAAAGGCAATTTCCTGCCTCAGTTAATCACTAATTGAATGTCCTTTTCTAGAGCAGCAACTAGCTTAAATTTGTCTGCGCTACCGGGCATTCTATTGAGAAAGGAGTAGATGGTAGTGTCGCCTACATAGATGCCTCATTGAAAACTGATCAAGGAAATCATTCATGAAGAATTAGAAACAGTGTAGGCCACAGGATAGATCCTTGGAGCACACCCACGTTAGTATGGAATGAACAGGAAGAGATCCCGTTCAGGACAACTTCTTTTACTGATTGGATCAATGTATAGCATTCATTTCTCTACCCATATTTTTGAGATGATGTATTAAAATCATTTACATTATTTAATTTTTTTCTGACTATTGACTCATCTTTATTGCGAAATTCACAACGTTCCGACCCTTGTAAGATCAGGAATTCTTCAACAGATTGGAATTTCGAACTGGACCCTTCATTTTATCCACCGAGTTAGATTGTTCTAGCTCCAAGAGACAAAAAGACACTTGGTCACGTGGATAAAAGGGTGGGTTAGACACAGAGACTTCACCAAAAAATTGTGGGTGCAATACCTGACTAATGCAGTGGTGTAACAAAAACATGGGGAGTTGAGTTAAAGACAGATAACTGAGACATCCGAAAGTGGCATGACATGTGGAACTAGCACAATTTGTCCCGCTGTTCGAAATAAAGGATTCATATCGAAATTCCAATCACCTAAAGAAGGCCGGCACCTACAACGGTTGAAACGTCGTGACTATGACAATGAAGTTGATGACAACGAAGTTGATGACAACTGTCCGAAAATTGTAAATAATATAAAAAAAATAATTTCTCCTTTAATAAACGCATGTGTGTGTGTGTTTGTGGGTTTGTATGTGTGACTAAGATAGAGAGTGTGACTATCACAAAATGCCTCGTAACAAGATTGAAGATACACAACTATTTTAAGTGTCTGTGAGATTGTAACTCTCGTTTCGCATATCAAGTTTATTCACTCCAAACTTCTTCACAGTGTTTTCTGGTTTCTTAAAATATATTGCTTTTTCCATGTCTCAAACTTTGTGAAGGATGTATTTCCTCATGTAATAACAAACAGTACTTTAGTTGAACCTGCATTATTTTATATATCTTTGCAATGCACATATTTTGCAAGAATGCATGATCATTTCGAATTCTGTTCACTCATTTCTGTATATGCAGTATATTTGGCTAATATTTGACATATGTTTGAACCCCTAGGCAAAGTTCCATATACAGATACTCGTGTGTAACATCCCACCACACATATTCACAAACACACACACAGGTACAAGTATATATGTATGCATGTATATATGTGTTTGCACCTATATTGTTGTAAGACCGCACTGGCGTGTATATATGTGAAATTGAGAACAGGAACGTACGGAGAACTGTCCAAGAACATATTTTATGGCATCTCGCCCACTGCTGATATCAATAGGTCATAACTGAGTTGCTTTTATTGCTACCAATCGGCTTCGTGGTTTTTGACTTTGAATGAAATCAGATAGCCACAGATATAAAAATGTCCGACATCGGGCCAAGCTATCACAGAGGATGACAAGTCCCCATTCTACTGAAATCATGGTACGCGTTATTAAGAAATTCTTTAGATTTGCTCCACCGTTTTCATTTAAAATGTTATTTAGTTCACTTCGCAAGCTGGATGAAAGAATTTTCTTATTTTCGAATTGAATATGGACTCAAATTATTCTCTAAAATTGTATAGAAATACAATCCAACAAATTATAATTAACATGAGAAACATTATTAGATTAAATGAATTGAAGTGGGGTTTAATATTCATATCCCAATAATATTGATATACATTATAATAAAATATATGTAATCTGTGTTACAATCAGTATCAATAATCACTTTAACTATCGTATTTCCAGGATGTTTACTGTAGACATAAAGGCAGTGTGTGTGTTTTCCTTGTCAGGGATTTGTTGTTATTCAAGGCCATGGACGCCAACCTGTCTCGATAATTAAAGCATAGCGGAAAATTAAATGATCAGTAATCAAATTTATATGCGCGAATGTGGTGACAAAATTATATCCCCAATTTTAATGATTATATATATATATATATATATATATATATATATATATATATATATATATATCGTTGAGATTGAGGTTAGCATCAACGGGCATAACTCTGCTTCTAACTTAAACGTAAAAATCAGACTGGTGCCGAGGTCAACGTCTACATTTGTATTTAAATATGCACTATCGCTGATAGTTAGTCCTTTAACCCATAGACATAGCCTACCTTAAAACAATATATATATATATATATATATATATTGGCCTGACGATTGCATATAGCATGAAACAGACTGTCGCCTCTAAGTGTTGACTTCTATGTTCACTTTTATATTTACTCACGCTCTATCTCATATATAGCAAATATGTTAATGTTCGCTTTTTTTTTAATGTTTGCTATAATAGGAGCGCTTATGATTATACCTGGTATGGCATTGCACATGGATATTAGCAAACCAAAATAACTTAAATAGTGATATATATATATATATATATATATATATATATATATATATATATATATATATATATATATATATACATCCATGAAATTGCCTGAAACTTCCGCTAAACTGATGATTATTTATGATCACTCATAAACCAAAATATAATGAAAACAAATAACATCTAGTTCACCCTGATGATCCCATGTGACCTGAATAGTTATTACCTGATTCATTAGGATTTATTTTATTTTTTCCTTACTTAGCGTATTTAGCACTGTTCGTTTTAAATAATTACTCGCTGGGCTTTTTTTGTACAAGAAATTAAGATACTGGACGATTTTCTTTGTTCTGGTCGGAGATTTGTGGTTGTATTTTTATTTTAGGTGCGATATTTTTTAAGATTTCCTATCCCGGTCTTTTTCACCGACCGCGTTTAAAATAATTGATTTTATATATATATATATATATATATATATATATATATATATATATATAGTGATTTTCTGAGTCGGCTTAGATGTGGCAAAAGGCCGAAAGTATAGGGCTCCCAGTGAGGATCGAACTACTCAGTCGTAATTGATCTATACATATATTCTACATTTAAATGATAACTCTCTATAACATTTTTAGACATTTAAAAACAACATGCCTCCCCATACGTACTATATATATATATATATATATATATATATATATATATATATATATATATATATTGACACACCACAAACTCGCTTTCCCGGCGCTTTATTCTACATTTATATGATAACTCTATCTTATAACATTTTTAGACATTTAAAACAACACGCCTTCCCGCGTACTCAGTTCCGGAAAATCCTTGTAACATAATATAGATATACTTAAACATGAAAACAATAAACAAAACTTAAAAATTATTGAAACTTTTTACATTATACAGAAGCCATTGGTTTACAGCAACGGATTGCCATACTTAATACTTCTCGTTTTTCACTCTCGCGTTGTCATGTTTGACGTCCCGAGCTGCGCCGGGATATTCGCTTCCGATTCTCTTATATACGAATTTGTCATTACTTGGTAATATTTCATGCAGCAAGAGCAGACTGTCATTGTTGTTTCGTCCGTGTTTTGTTTCATTTATTAAAACTGTCATATTTGATAATGACGTATGTAAGCCGAAAGCTTAGATTGGATTTAAACATTTATCTATATGGTGTTTTCCTTTCGTTATTTAACAATAATATAATTATGTTTATCAGACAATATGAAAGGAACTTACTTAAAATAAATAGAGAAAACTTTTCGATATTATTTAATGAAATATGCATTAATATGTATATATATATATATATATATATATATATATATATATATAAAGTAACATAAGTCAACACTTTTATCAGTCTACATGCAATCGTCAGACGATTGCATATAGCATGAAACAGACTGTCGTCTCTAAGTGTTGACTTCTATGTTCACTTTTATATTTACACACGCTCTATCTCTGATATTGAGCACTTTATGCCATAAATATAGCACACCTTAAGACTATATTTTTATTATATATATATATATATATATATATATAATATATATATATATATATATATATATATATATATAATATATTTCATTAAATATATATATATATATATATATATATATATATGTCTCTCGTATACAAAGGTCTAGCATGTTAGATCTAATATACACTCCTTATCTTGTAACAAATAAGATGTTTTATCATTTAACCGAGGAAAGCACCACTTAATATATTTCTTAAACCAGATCTCCAAGATGAACATAAGAATTAACATCATGCTGAAATTCCTGATGTCGTTTCTGATTGAGTGAAGAGCGATGCCGTTAATGAGGTTCATATAATCTAATTCAAACAAATTCACGTGCAAATATACCCGTTACAGATATGCAAATTCTGTTTGCCAATTTTCATAATTAGTTTCTACACGACACAATGATATTTCTACAATTGTTTTGTTTGACGTAACCAATAACTAGTTTTATTAGTGTTAATAGACGGTCTTTTCATACTGACTTCCATTAACATCTAGGTTATAGTCCTTTCAGTTTGCTGGGGCTCGTTTTTTTTCTACACAGTCCCATATCCTTAAGATGTTTTCAACAATAATAAACTCTAGTAGATCAAGCTCTCTTAGACTCCTTATTTTATGTGTCGTGTCCCTTCAGGACGTTGATGATTGAAGTCCTCGAGAATCTTTTATCCTTTGCATCTCTCAAAATTTGTTTTCGGTTTTGGTTTCTATGCTAAACCTGGAGTATTCTTTTACTAAAATACTTTTAGTAAGTTATCGTTTTTTTCCGCTCTCCCACTTGACTTCAATTTTTGCAGTGAATATGAAATTTTCAAAGCCCTCTCTTCGCATTATGAAGCCTAAAACTTCCTCTCCTGATGCAAATTCTAAGTTTCCTTTTCCTATCCAATTTTTAAAAATGTCCTCATTAGTCACTTGTCCGGTTCATGATATCCACATCATCTTTCTGTAGAACCACATTTTCGTTGATTCAGTTCTTCTTCGTACGTAAGGAGATTCTTCAACATTCACTGCTGTATAAAATATTATGTAACAGGTGACTACATTTTTCATTATTTCTAACGATATTCGAATATTTCTTAATAATTTGCGTATATTTTTTAAGGCAATCCCACGCCACGTTGCATATCAGCAACCCACTTTCTGTCCTCTTCAAAAATTGCTTTTTTCTGTTGTTTGACGGAACAGTGAACTGATTGATATATCTTGATTTTTAGAGATTTTCAACCATTGAAGGAAATTTAAAAAAGAAATCATTTTAAGATAGTAAGAATTTTTGGGAGCTAATAATTAATTATTGAACAATTTCTACTAAATAAGCTCTACCAGAAGAGATGAATTAAAACCATTCCATAGTGGATTTGCGCGTAAATGAATAGAAGAAAAACGAATGATATTGTAACTCAGAACACCAAATTCCCGTTCTGAGTCATAATCTATTACACTACACGTACATCCGAGTTTAAAGCATATGGTATTTCCAAGCATACAAACATCTAGTTACTGACGAGACAAGACGTGGCTTAACTTCAGTAATCTTACGATAACTAGTGTTTCAGCGTGATATGGCCGTAAGACTCAATCTTTAAGAAACTAGGATATCAGATATAATGTCCTTGTTATTTTATTATGTATTCATGCACCTTGATATATTATTTTACAATTTCTTACATCCATAACTTCATATAAATATACACAAAGAATATACTTTACATAATTAACTAGTATACATGTGTATACGATATTTATTCCAGAAGATTTGAAAATTTTCAGTAGATATTTAGTAATTTAAAAATATGAACAAAAGTCTAATCTCTTTCAATTAGAATAACCTAAATTCAGTGCCAATGTAAACCATTCAAAACAAAGGTGCGCATGAAACCCGTCACATTCTCAAGGTATTTAAATCTACGGCCCCAGATGTTCTATCTAAGATTGGGGTACAATTAAAAGTCACGTGGGGAAAGTTATGGATGCTTGGGAAGGTCAGAAACATTTTTGATGTCCATCATTTTAAACACAACTTTACTAATCGCAAGATTGTAAATAGTCATCAATTACTTCTTTCATCCAACAAACAAGTCAGTTGTATCAAATAATATTTAATAAGTTGTGTTGAACGAGCTGTTAATGATGTATCATTCAATAAAGAATTACCAGGTCAGCTTATCCATTGTATGTAAAGGTATATAAAAAAATTAAAATGATCTCAAATAACCGAATAACAATAAGTGTCTCTGCTAAACAAAAGGTCTGAAATATTCTGGAATGCAGAACTTTGCGTGATTACGTATACACACACACACAAAAAAAAACACACACACATATATATATATATATATATATATATATATATATATATATATATATGTGTGTGTATATAAGCATCTATGTATACTTTCTTAGATATTTCCGCTTTCTCTAATATATATATAGCACACGTGGCCTGACGATTGCATATAGCATAGACTGTCGCCTCTAAGTGTTGACTTCTATGTTCACTTTTATATTTATATATATATATATATATATATATATATATATATATATATATATATATATATATATATATATGATTGAAACATTCCAAGTATCACTCCCTTTGGTAGTTGGATGAAAATATTTTAATGTATGCCCAATTAATATATTGCCAGGAATCTCATAAAAACTTTATCGGGTATACTTTTGCTGATGCGAGGTTTCGCTCCATTTTCTTTGCCTATCTACACGAAGCAATGCATTGGTTTACCAGTAGAGCATGCACACTTAAAACTATTGGATATGCCGATGAACAGATAAGAAAATGGTACTTCTCCTGACTTTAATCGAAATGAAATCTCTGTCTATCTCCCCATATATATATATATATATATATATATATATATATATATATATATATATATATATATATATATATGTGGGTGTTTAAGTGTAATATATTTCATATTTATATTTTATCTCTATGAGAATGCGATGTTTTAGGGTATGTGTATGAGTTTATCTATGTGGGCGAGAGAGAAGAAGAGAGATTTTGTACGGGTGAGTCTATGTGAGAGAGAAAATCAAAGGTTTTATTTGTTTTAGAGAGAGAAAGAGAAATGGAGAAAGAGAGAGAGAGAGAGAGAGATAAACGATGCCTATGGGTGTGAGTATTTGTACATATTTTCCCTGTACAAGATCACAATCCTCATACTTGAAGACATTAATGGGGTCTGTTCACACACAAACACATATAAATCTATACATCTAAATCTATGTATGTGTGTAGATATACGCGTGACCCGGTTGTTAGAAAGTTCATTTCATAAATATGGGATACGGGTTTAAATATTACCCAGTTTGTGTCGCGTTTGAATTATGCCTAAACGACAAACCACTGACTGACACAAGCGTTTTGGGTTCTTGGAATTTCGTAGAGAGAGATTTTGAGCGTGCTGTCATTATTCATATTACGGATCATTCCATGTTATCACCAAAACGATGAGCAAATTTTCAGCATTTTTGATGTATACAAATATATATATATATATATATATATATATATATATATATGCATGTTTCATTAAAAACGACAGACAAGGTACTACGGTTGAGCTTTTTATTTAATTTTTCTTGTGTTCTGACAAGAGCTTTCTTTTCTGGACAAAGAGTGTGTATCCTCAAAAATAACAACACACCAACTAAGTCAAAATTACAAAGAACAAACATTATCTATGAGTTCAAATGCCCTTTAAAGAACTGCGTCCCTCACCAAACCGGACTCATAAATAATTACATCGGCTACACAACCACATGTTTATCCAGACCTCTTACATTACACCTATCTGATCACAGTTCCATCAGAACACATTTAAACACACACTCAGATTTACCCGACACTATTAGGAACATACTAGTAGAAAACACAAATATATTAACTGCATCCACTTGCCAAAAAAGACTAAAAATAATGGAAGCTCTAATAATAAAAAAGAAAAAGCCAACTCTTAACAATATTAACTATGAACAAAGCCACAATGTGCTAACCGTATTCGGAAACTAAAAACATCACTACCACACACTGAACATCACAGAACACACACACTCTACTAAGCTGATAATTGAATCATCCTTCATAAACAGCGTGACCATGCTAAACGGAAAGATGATCATTTTAAAAATTTTCAGTTATCTGTTTTGGATAAGACTTGTTGTTTATGTCCATCGTCTTTGTCAAATTGAACTGAATTGTATTTTAATGAATATTGTCTTGAAAAAGGTTTATTAAACCGAAACATTTCATTCATTTTAAACAACATAATTGCATTTAAGGATTTTTGTTTGTTTTTTCCAAGTTTTTCTTCATTCTGTCGGATCTATATCCATTTACATTTGCTTACATATATATATATATATATATATATATATATATATATATATATATATATATATATATATAAACACACGCACCTAGAACGTATACATACCCCAAAAATGCTCAATACAAAATACGTTTGATGAGAGGAATATGCGTATATTCATCGAAATAAATTTATTACTGACTATAGATCATTATAGAGTTTTCTGATTATTTTACACACACACACACACACACACACACACACACACACACACATATATATATATATATTCATACACGTTTCATTAAATAATAGATGTCTATTAATTTTATGTATTTTTTCGTAACGTCTCATAATATATATATATATATATATATATATTCTCAATATAGTAAATAGCACGCTTATAACTGCTTACGTCACTTATACTGTTGTCAGTCACATGTAGTTTTCGTTTCTTTTCCACACAAACACACAGAATTACACAATAAATATTGTGAATATAGAATTAAACCCAGGGCGTTTTGATATTTATATATGTGTATTATAATATGCGTATATCTTATATATATATATATATATATATATATATATATATATATATATATATATATATGATATTATATATATTACAACTATATTTAAAATATATTATTTATAATGAATGTTGTCGGATGTCTAATACATTAAAGATATAACAGGAAAGGATACATTTTGCATTTTACTTATATATTTGTATATTTACCACTAATATTATCTACCTATATATATATATATATATATATATATATATATATATATATATATATATATATATCGTTGATTAAAATAATCTTATATTAAAATTTGGGAGTGTCACAGAAACATCACTTGCTACTTTGAATTATTTTATATCGAAACCCACTTATACAGAGACGCCCACTTATAAATGCTAGCGTCTGATGTAACATTTTTCATTTTTGACACTATTTAGGTTGCTAGAAAGAAAGAAGAGAAAAAAAAAAGAAAGGCGAGAATTAAATTTAGGTGATAAGAAGCCATCACGAAAAGGACACTAAGGGATGTTATTCTTTTTAACAAAGAAAAATGCTAAAGGTTTTATTCTCATTAGTGAGGAAAATAAGGTCGCAGATGTGTCGGATTTAATTTATGACGGCGCACCGAATGGTGAAAATTTCTGGTCGGTCATGTGACCTACAAAACAGAAACTGGGAGATAAAAATTAATTGGATCGCGAAAAACGAAAATGTCCATCGGACCACCCAAGTTACAAAGAATGAAAAGATTAAACCATTAGCTATCTACGGAAATGTCGTTTGGAAAAGGCACCTGTTTATTGTCAAGAGCTGGCCATGATAGCAAAATTATTTTATCGGAACAGATAATTGGCTGTAGCGTCCAGGTCGCCAGATAACCACCCACTTGATGCTGGCAAAAAGTCTCGATTGATAAAGTCCAAATGATTCGGTTAAAATAAAAGTCTAAGGTTTGTTGTCGGGCAGAAGAAAGGGAAGAAAGGCAAAAGAAAAAAAAGGAAGATATTTTTTTTTCTTTGAGGAAGGATTTTTAAACCGAGGCTAGTCTGGCCACACCCACACTGCTGGGCGCCCATTGGCTGAATGTTGGCGTGAGCGGCAGGTGAAGGTAATCATGTGAAGAAGGAGGGGAGGCCTGTTGACAACCCCCTGAAGGGATCGGTATGAGATGCCAAAGTGAGAGAGAATGGAAACCCGTTGACGCCCTCAGGTATTGGTGAGATACCAATATGAGAACAGAAGAAGGTGGGAGGACGAAAGACTTCCAAAAATAGAAAATAATAAATTTTCCTGACCGAAAACAAAGAAGTGGAATGTGGATTTAGAATTATAAAGGAACCTCAAACCCCGACAAGTCCACACCGGTTTTGGTCGGCATCCATATAAGCAGAGACGCAGCGAATGAAAAGCAGTTCGAGTTGAGTCCCAGTTGAGTTCCAGTTGAGTTGGCAGTTCGAGTTGAGTTGGCAGTTCGAGTTGAGTTGGCAGTTCGCAGCTGAGTTGGATTGTGTTGGGCTCGACTCGCAGATAGCTGACTTGAAAGATTCCACGCAAATTCCGAACTCAACTTCTAACCAAGAACAATTTATTTTTGAAGAACGACTTAGACTCACACCACCAAAACAAGTTTTACGAATAACGCCTTGTCCGGACTCAGCTTGCATTACGGCCCGGCGACTGATTGATTTCGTCTTCCTAGATCAAATGACAACGTGGGTAGGTTAGACTAGAAATGAAAACAGTTACTTCGGTAACCAGACGTTGGAGGCGAGCTGGGAACGACAAGGCTGGTACCGAATCTAACCAGATTCCCATCCGAATCAGCAAAAGGTTAGAACGTCACATTTGGTGCCGCGACCAATACCAAGTCATATTGGTCGTCACGGGACAGGATAGGACGGCGACTGCGCGGAGACAGACGGGGTGACGTCACAATTGGCGCCGCGGCTAGCACAGCACGGCGGGCGCGGCCAGGCAGGCGTCACGATTGGCGCAGCGACACCGGGAGAGGGGGGCGTCACACATTCTTCTTTCACCCATTATTATTTTCTTTTTCATAATTCTTCTTCTTCTTCTTCTTTAGATCTTTAAATGTTTCAATTTTAAACTCTTACATTATTTTATTTCTCACTCGTCAGATTTGCCAAGACCCACGAGCAAGGCTCTGTGGGTCGAAATATTTATTCCAATGGGGTAATTTTGCTTTGTATTCTATATATATATATATATATATATATATATATATATATATATATATATATATGTACATGTATATATATATATATATATAAAATGTGTGTACATATATTTATATAAAAAATACATATATTTATATACGCATTATATACATGCACACATTCTCTCTCTCTCTCTCTCTCACACACACATATATATATATATATATATATATATATATATATATATATATATACAAATTACAGATAGATGAAATCCCTCTCTGAAAAGTATGGACATTTTGCCTTTACAATGGGCTTATCATTTCAAGGAATTTTAGGAAAAAATATACATACATCAAAGGAGAAAATAATTCACTACGTTGAGGCGAAATAACTAGAAAGTGCATTAATCACACCATATTTCATGGATATATGCAGTCGATATATTCTCTACATGTAGTAGAATATGATATCGATAAGTACGCGTCTATTACATGAGAAACCTGAAAAAATAATGACTCAAATATGCATTTAGCATTGATACCAAATTATCATGGTGAAGTTTATAACGCATTCATGCTTTTAAAAAAATAATATATTTATATATGTTCCAGTTTGTATAATTAGAATATACCCTTCTGAATGTTCTTTTCCTCTAATATCCCTAGGAAATAGGAAACAGTAATCTCTTGATTATATAACACTATAGAATACACATTTGAACGATATTTCAAAATATTAGTAAATGATTAATGAAGAACAATGTCAAATTAATTACGTTAATATTCTGTGTGTAATCATATATATGTATTCAAATTTTCCTAATCGTTAACTTCTATTTTAGCGTACTCATATGTATATCTGCGCGAGAATTACAAATAATTCACTTTGGCACAACTTTCTGATCGCCCCTTTTCAGAATATACAGTAAGCGCGAATACTTTCATAGAAGGAGAGAGCACGAGAGCAAGAAGTAAATAGAAGAGAAAGAAAAAAATCGGCAGAGACCAATTTCATAGAAAGGGCAGAATGATGTGAAGAAAAGAAAGGCAATAGAGAATTAAGGTAGTGAAATGGGGAAGATAAAATGTAAAAATGGAAAAGCAAATCCCACTAATGAAAAGAAGAATATATGTCCACAAGAGGGGACGGACAGAAAGAAAATGAGTTTTGAAACATTATCATAAAATCAGATCAGGCATCAATCGCCTTGTATGTATGCCAGTGCGTGTGACAGGACTTGATGCTGGCCACGATAAGGCGAGGTTGTGGCCATGCAATTAATAACTCTAAGTTTATTTGTCTCCTGACAACTCTTAGCGTAATAGAGTTATACGCCTGCTCTTGCATTGGCCAGGCATCGTCTGTTCGCCTGAGCCAGCACATTCCTGTCGGCCATTCGTACAGCGAGCGGGGTTCGAATGTCAATCACCTCTTGGCCTTGCGATCGAATTTGGGGATCTGTTCCTAGTCAAGTCCCGCATGCCTATCAGAGACGAACGGTAAATGTAGCTTTAGCCGACAAGTTGGCAATAGAAGATCGATATGATTTCCATGACCAGGATCAAGCCGATATGGTGTATGAGTTTTAGAGATAAAAAGAGAGGGCAAGAAAGATAGAGAGTATTAAGGAATGTAATTCAGTGGAAGAGAGAGAAAATGCAAATATGAATAGGAAATAGATGTGGTATAATATGTCCTATAATCAAGCATTCACAAGTTATCCGTCCTAACTTGATTACAACATTGAATGATTTCACTCTTTTACCGTTTTCAGTCAAAATGCCGTCATATTTGACCATGAATAACCCCCTTTCATGTCTGCCTCAGGTATACTACTTACAAGTTACACCAGATAAAATGATATTTTTTTTAGATTTGTATTATGTTCAGATCAACGAATTTTCAAGGCGTTTTTCGATTGGTCTTTTTCGTGATACAGATTGAAATTCCTATACAACTGGAAGAACATAAAATTAGGAGATACTGAAAAAGAAAAAAAATGAATCAAAGATGTCTTTCTCTGTATTGAACAATAGAGAAATAATTTATTTTATTTATGACATTGATCGATGAAATTAATTCTAAATAAAATTAGAACGATCTTAATTATGGCTACGAATATAATTCTTTTAAAACTTTTACTGTTAGAACAACCAATTAAGTGTTCAATGAAAACTCGATGTAGAGGTTATCTTTAATAGAGAAAAAAGAGGGAATTAAGAATAGAATATTAGGAGGAATGGTGGAATAAATATCGTTTAACTCTAAACATAAACAGGCCAAGACTATAATTGTCCGGGTAGAATTAGCACCTGATGATTGCATTAAAAACGAAACTCCGAGTTGTAATGAAGTCGTAGGGAATTATGTACATTTTTTAATATGTATATAATAGGTCTGTTATTTAGAACTGATCACTATTTTTCTTACTCCAAACGATATGTATATATATATATATATATATATATATATATATATATATATACCTCATATTCAGTCAGTATATTGCTATTTAAACATGCCTGATAAAATATTTAGTCACGCTGTGTTTATTTTCGGAATCACGTATAACACCACTTGTACCCGGATTAAATACACCAAGAAAAGTACTGCGGCTATATATGCTTTCGAGGTAAACCGTGTAACAAGTCATGCACAAAAATAAAAAAAAAATTATGCATTGTCCGCTGATATTCTTCCACATTGTGAATATGGTTAATCTGAACAATACCGTTGTTTCTTACTTATATAGATTATATATTAGATACGAAAATTCGGGTTTAAAGAGCTCTTGTGCTTGCCATCCTTTTGTATAGCTCAGAGTTGTGGATACCATACACGTACAATATACGCCAGTTGGATGTTTTCCATAAAAGCTCACTGCGCTGCATCTGTAGAGTTAACCATCAAGATAGGACATCTAAGGATGACCTGATTAACAAGTGTAGTAATGGAGGAATCGAGACTTTTCACATACTGTCTCAGTCACGGTGGACAAGTCATGTCTTGAGAATGTCTGATGACAGTGTACACAAGATCATAATGTAGAACTAGTTTGATCAGGGCTACAGGAATGTAAGTGCGCCCATGGCTAAGATACAAAGACAAGCTGAAGAACAATTCGTCAGCAGTGAATATAATTCATAACACCCTCGAGCGTTTGGTCTTCGAGTGGTTAGAATGGAGATCAGCATATTTTAGTGGTCTCAGCAGTTTTCAATCAGCTTGACTGAATCGTCTTCAAGAAGCGAGAGAAAGATCTAAAAGGTCAGTCAATCTAACAGTGATCTCATCCCATAATACTTGCAAATTCTTCATATGCGGCTTCCTTTGTCAATCACTAGAGGGTCTTAAGTGCCACTTCAGATTATCGCACAAAATACCATAACTGAATCAATTAAATTGTCAGATCCTCCTCTTCCATATAATAGACTCTTCTCATGAAACAGACGAGAGAGTCCATTATATATATATATATATATATATATATATATATATATATATATATATATATATGTGTGTGTGTGTGTGTGTGTGTGTGTGTGTGTGTGTGAATATAAGTATATATGTATATATGTGTCTGGCACTTAAAAAACCCAAAAAAGAGACTTACTGTGAATTGGAAATTAATAAGAAAAGCTTGAAAATGTGGGTCATAAATGATCCATGTTCTTTTGTACATACATGAGAGACTATATAATACTAGGTTTATAAAAAATGAAAAAATATATGCTAAATCAAAGAAATGAAAGAGCTATTCTTTACCAACATTGTCAAAATTTGCCTTAAGTAAAAAAAATGATAAATGAAATATCCATATTTATATTTGATATTTAATAATAATTTTTAGATAATTTAAGTACGTCTATTAAATTTATTTGTTTTAATAGTTGTCTAACCTATTAGTTATCAAAATTAAGAATAATATTTTAAAATTGTTGTGCAATACGACGTATTCATACACAAACAACCCATTTAGAAAAATACAAATATACAAAATGCCGAAAAGACCAGACAACATGTGTTGAACGAATGTCATCATTCGTTAGAAGAGGCACCCCTATGCTACTGTGAATTAACCTCTTTTCGAATGTAATCATATTTTTATACAATAGTTGTCAGTGAAATTGAATAACCTATGGCACCTATGAAAATGATTCGGATTTCCCAATATCCTTAGAAACTAATATTATGAATGTATGTGCGTATAAATCTCAGTAAATTTCAAAATAAGTTGTTCCAAAATTCGCTTGAAAATTAAACAGAACTAGGAATTTTAATTTAATTCTATAATTGAATTTGATGTTTTTAGCTTCTGTTTTTTGAAATATGGTAATACCTGTGCAGCGATTGGACCATACTTTTAAATTAGAACATTTATAATATTTATTCTCTGAAAATTTGCATTGAGCCGTCATTTGTAAAAAATAAAAGTAATGTAAGAACACTGTATTATATAATTTACTGTTCTTTCTCTCTCTCTCTTTCTCTCTATATATACATACATACACACACGCACACAAACATATATATATATATATATATATATATATATATATATATATATATATATATATATATATATATATATATAACCATATATATTTTAAATAATAAAGAAATTTAAACGTTATTTTAATCGTATTATTTAAATTTAGTCTTATTTTATCTAACACCTTGTTGCAATACCCGTATTCCAGTTTATATGTTTTAGTTTCTACAATTATAAAATGTGGTTATCATTATAGTGAGGCACTGATATATCTTCGAAAAATAATCGTCGATGTCGTAAAACCAACAAACGTATTATCATTTCTAACAGAGATGCAATGTCAGAAAGGACATTTATGATGTCCAGTTATAAGAAAGTAATTGACAGAGAAGAGTTGTTATAGATGACTATGTTGGTTATAAAAAAGAAATTGGTATAGACTATAATTAATTATATTTTAAATTGAACTAGGTGGAGATATATCACTGTCTATGAATCATTATAATTATTTTTCTCCTGTTTGTAGTTAGAATGCATTTGAATAAGCTATATCAATAATTTCTGTTTACAAATCATTAGAAGATATGATTGAATGTACAGGAGAAAGTAAGAAAAATAATAATAAAAGTAATATTTTTTTGATTTTTTATAATCAGTTTTCTGCAGTCACCAACATATTAATTTGATTATTTTAACGGTTAACACTAAAATATTCATAATACATCTAAATTATTTAACCAAAAATGCTTGAGTAAAAATTGTTGTATATATATATATATATATATATATATATATATATATATATATATATATATATATATATATATATATATAAGGCATGTCTATAAGAATACATATATATATATATATATATATAAAATATATATATACACAATAATATATATATATATATATATATACAATTGTATATCGATGAATAAGTTTATATATATACACACAATTATTTATTGATATATACGTCTATATATATATATATATATATATATATATATATATATATATATATATATATATTTAAACAAAAAATACTCTGAAAAGTTAACTTTTAGTGTTGAAATATATGTAATATTTAGCTAGACAGATGCGTCATTTTAGCAATGCCCTAATGACAGTTTTTAAACACAGAACTCTAGAAGAATTTCCTCAATCTATCATATGTACGCGTGAAACATATTTTTACTTATCTTCTCTGTAGATCAATCGAACAGCGTGTCAAATCAAATGATATTTTCTACCAAATATCTCAAATATTAAAAAAGTTAGAGGGAAATAGTACTGTTTAATTTAAAACAATACAGAATATCTAGCTAATAAATTCTGTCAATAAAATGAACGTGTAAAATAAAACATATTAATTGATTTTCGGACGTAATTAAATTTAATCTTCAAAATTAATGTTAACGCCATTTACATAAATCCTATTTCCAATCACCCAGAAGCATATCCCATTATGTGTTGTATGCCATATCAACCAGCACTCTTCCAACAAAGAAATATTCGATAAACACAAAATTGTTTATAACAAAATTCTTGCCGACTGTGGCTACAGATCTTCCGAAATTAAATATAGGGAAAATTATAGCCATTCTAAAAAAAAAAAAACAATACAGGAAGGAGAAAAAATTTGTATACACATACATTCAACAATTTTGGCCGTACTAAATTAGGATAGACATTTTAAAATCTAATGTAAAAGGAAAAAAAAAACACTTTCCTACGTAGTGTAATTTAAATCAAATATTCAACTGTATTACCCTAAAGACAGACATTCTAATATACTCCAAGTAACAGAGCTATGTAATTACAGAATCCCCGATCAATGGCCATTATCAAACACGTGCTTAAGAAAATACATTGTATATATATGCTATATTTCATCAAATGAGAAATCCAGTTATAGTGTATGTTGGGATCCACTAGAAGATATTTTAAGGATCGATATTACAATCGCTTAGCCTCCTTTACGAATTCAGGCGCTTGTAATATGACATCACTTTCAAAATATTATTGGAATCTGAAGGAGGAAGGAAAAACACCTAAGGTTAAATGGAAAATCAAAGACAAGATAGAACTTGCAAATCATCGAACAGACCTTGTTTTTTTTGTGTTTGCAAGAAAAAATATATGGATTTTTTTGAAAATCACCTAATTATTAAATCACAGATACGAAACCAGTGTTTTGTTGGCATATTAAAGATCTACTATTACAAACTTGCTAATCGTTTAAATCCATATCTCTTAACGTTTAACACTATAAATCACCTTCTTTGATATACATTCTTCCCTCTTACATAGCTCTCCACTAATGCATTTTTGATTATGATTCTTAAAATGTTTTTGCGCATATATAATACTAGTAATATTTTCAGGTAAATTGATTTACACCCACACATTTTCTACACGTTATACAGTCCGACAATAGGTCAAACTTATAAGTGTTACATTAATTACCCATACTTTACAATACGTTTCTACTTATATCTTAATTTCTAAATTAAAACTTAAGGTTTTCAAAAAAAAAAGAGTCGAATAACTTATGTATTCATCATACCAAGAAGAATTTAATTTATTAATTTACAAAACACTTTCGTTTATCACAAAACTAGTATTGATAATTCTAACATATATAACTATATGCAATTCAGCTGTGGCATATTTTTTGAAAATGACCCCTCCAAAAATAAAATACTAATTACTACATTTTGTGACCAAGCTATGGTTACGAAATAACAAAACAAGAGGCTGTAGATAAATAGGGTATTGAACAGTAAATACAACGGAACTCTGTTACACGACTTAGGAGTGCGTGTCGGTTGACAAGTGTTCAGTCTATATCACTGTTACCAGGAGGCTTACTTCTCCTACTATATTTATAGTAAATGGATGAGTCCACAATAGCCTCACTAAGGGGGCAGAACACAGCACTACTATAAATATCGTTTGAAATTTTCCCTCCTTTCTCTTTCATCATATTAATATCACCTTTTCTCACTTTTAATCCCTCACTCTTAAATGGCTTGGAAATGCTGTGCCTAAAATCTTGAACGTTTTTGTCGAAAATATTTTTTTCAGAGCTAGCCTTTACATTAACACCTCAACCATCATTCACCAAACTTCTATCAACCATAACTATTGTTTCCCTCTGACACCTTTTTGACTTTATGTCTTTTTCATTTTACTTTCTTTTTTTTTCAATCAAATTGTAAAAATGAAGTGACATTTCACATGCAGCTTGCTTACAAACAGAATTGTTCATAACTGTTTTGTTTCTCAAGTGAGTAAATCGTTTTTATATCACACAGTTGCAATTTATTCAAAAAATTAAATATCAATTTTAATGTGATTAATGCCGACCCACTTTTCTGAAAGAACTAAATTAGACATTAACTTACTTTCATTTCCTTGAATATTAAGGTAATAATATTTGAGTGTTTGTCATAGGGAAATCACATGACAAGTACTTTCGACAATTTCAAATTGTTATCTTCAGGGCGAACTTTTCCCATATATAGGCAACGCGAAGACAGAATATGTGTATAGGTTTGTTTGGTTTTACGGCATATCAACCTCAAAGTGTTATTTATTGCCGACAAGATTTCTATTTCTGGTAATATTTTTCCAATAAAGTATACAGGTAATATTTTTCCCCAAAAAGTATTGTTGGTAATAATGTATTGCAGGTAATAATTTCTTCTTCAAAGATTTATTGCTGGTAATAAATTTTTACAAAAATATTTTGCTGGTATTAAAACTTATTTTTATAGGTTTCGACCCCAGTTTCGGGCCTAACTCTTTATCCATACCTGGGACATTAACAGATGATACCACACCGGGTAAGGGTGGACCTCGGATCGCCAGCAATTAAGAGGTGGTTTCACGCTCCTCAAAACGTACTAATCGGCGTCCTTGCTCTCCTATGTAGTTTATCATCTTACCCAAGGTGCGGCGGTAGATGATCGTTATGTAGATGATGGGAAATATTTGGTGACCAAAATATGATTTGTTTTTGTAATTTATTCAATTTATTGACAGTTAAATATTGGTTCTGGACAACTCGTCCATTGGAGTAAAAATGTTTAGCAAACAAAACATTATTTTCTTTTCTTTACTTTATAGAGATTTTGTAGTTTAAACGCAAAGAGACTTAAAATAATAAATGATTTACTTAAAATTTTTTGTAATTTTTTAAAATCTACTTTATATATATATATATATATATATATATTCTTTTTCGTGGTAAATTTTTTCGGACACAATATAGTGTAATTTAAGTGTATTATATTAAAGGAGAGAGAAAGAATGGAATATGTCCACACTAGTTAACGTGTAGAATTTAATTTTTTCCCTCCTCATTGATAATCCGTTTTTATAGCGAAAGCCGATACCATTTCTTGACAAGGGTGGTAACCGTTGATTACTCCAAAGCAGTCATTGTACGTGCTGGATATTGCTTAAGTAGACATTCTTTTCTGGTATTTTTTTTATTAGCTAAAATTTTATTATTATCTTTGCATATCGTTCATAAGTTATATTTTCATGCAAATTTGGCTACGTTTTTAATCAAATTGTCAGCTTAAACATGCATCATTACTTCTCTTGCAATTCGAATGATTGTTATTCCTTTTCTAGTGTTGGTAGTAAATCTACTTTTTTTCATTTTATCTATTGCAAAATTATTTTTGTTTCTTCAGCTTCATTGCTACTCATTTCTTGAAATCTGGTATTTACAATTTCGGTGGAAGTGAAATAAAGGTTAAAAGAGAGAGCGAGGGAAAAAGATTATCATGTATCTAAACATTTAATGCCTGCAGTTTCATTTACAAAGCATGACTTACCTCAAACCCAATATAGGTGTATTACAAATGCTATACTATCGAGATTTAGATTTTTTCTACGAATTAGAATTTTGTTCTAGTTTTAAGAAAGATGATGTTTTTTTCCTTAATTCAAACATGATTTTCAAAATTATATTTATCGTTTAGCTTACCGACAGACACATTCGTCAAAGGAGTCTATATTTAGAAAACGGCATTGTTAAGCTCATTTTAACGAATTCTCTATAACAATATGAAAATAAAAATAGAAACAGGAAATAATAATATGAAAGAAGGAAACATAACGCTTGTTGAAGCAAATCAACTATAAGACAGTGACAAATTTTAAAAAAATAATAATACAGAAATACTGTCTACCAAAAAGGTATAGAATCAAGTGGCTATGTCTTTCTGACATTGAGTCAATTGCTTCTTCCACCGCGAGGAAAGTTGGCTCTCTGTGCCGCGCCAGGAAATTTTTCTCCCCTGAATCGATACTTCGAATATACAAAACAACCATTCGCCCTTGCATGGAGTATTGCTGCCATATATGGGCTGGATCACCTTCTGCTTACCTCGGAGTTCTTGACAAGATCCAGAGACGGATATGTAATCTAATTGGCCCTGATCTGGCGTCTCGTCTGCAGTCACTCTCTCACAGACGCGCCGTCGCCTCTCTCTGACTTTTCTACAAATACTTCCATGGTAATTGCTCTGATGAGCTGCTTTCACTGGTCCACAGACTCCATGAATTCAAGCGCCCTACGAGGCTGGCATCTCGCTCCCACACTTACACTGTAGAAACTTTAAAATGTAGCCGTCTCTTCTACTCCACTAGCTTCATACCTCGCACTTCTCGCCAGTGGAACACCCTCCCCAATTACTGTTTCCCTGAGAGCTATAATCTCCAACTGTTCAAATGTAATGTCAACCGACATCTCCAGTTACCTTGATCTACCCACTATCCCTCTCCTCGTCCTTTCTTCTATCATTCCTATCTGCTCTCGCTCCAAATCTTCCACAACCCCCTGCATCCTAGTGGCTTCACGCCTTTCTTGGGGTGTAATGCTTAAAAAAAAAAGTCTGGATGAAACCAGGAACTCTCCATTTTTATTGGCACAGAAGAAATCCTAACATGCAGCTGTAATATTTGTTTATTGATATGGTGAGCTGAGTTTTATCTATCGTTCTCTAAAATTGAAAACAACAATGTAAACGATATATTTTTGTAGTATGTAACATATTGACAATGTTTTTTAAACAGTTATACCACGGTAAATAAACATTACAAAATTATATAACTGGAAAAAAAAACTGGAAATTTTAGCATCAAACTAAATGCATGAAGCCGACTTTACTTTCAAAATAATTAAGAAATATCCTAAAAACAAAAGTAAATAACCAACAACATTTCATATAAAACAGATTTTATTGAATAGTTGACTACCTGAAGCAAGGATAGAGTGTTTGTCTGCCGACATTTCTGACGAAATCATGTGGATCAATTAGATTTGGCTGGCGTCTTCGAGGACGTCGAACTGTATTTGTGTAGGAACATAATTTCATCAACATAGCATCTAATTTGTTTATAGTGTATGTAAGGTCAATGTTACGAGGCGTCGACTATTTGGTACCAAGCCAGTCAGTAGACGCAGGTAAACACGGAATATAAAACTAAAATGTACGTTTACAGTCAGACATCATGTCTGCTGAGTTAATACCGAAAACAGTTTTTCCACCAAATGCGTGAAATAAGAGTAAACGCCAAATAGAAGAAAAGAAGTCCTTGGAATAAGGCCTTCATGAAATGAGCACTGATTCGTAAAAAAAAAATCTCTGTCACTATATTCTTGTCTCTTGTGAAATAATTGTATCCATCGGAATGGGCATATAGAAGATGATATCAAAAACAAATCAATGTATTAAAAGACAGAAAAAATACTTAAAAACTGAGTACACAAATGGTATTACAGTGTAACCCGGATATAAGAGAGTTGTCGGGACCGGAGAATAAGTCTCTTATATCCGGGTTTCTCTTATAACCGGGTTTGATGTATTTTATATACATTAACACAGGCTCTAATTTGGGACCAGAGAAAATCTCTCTTATATCCGGGTCTCTTATATCCGGGTTACACTGTATATCTTATATGACAGTGATTGCTGAAAAGTCTTTTCACCGACGAATAGTATAGTTCAGGCAACAAAGATGTCGTTCCATAGATACATCCCGAGAATTCCATGAACGGGTTATGTAAACGCCGATCAAGTCTTAAAGAAAATGAAACCAAAACGAACATTTATACCAATAATCAGTAAGGAGCAGTAGACATTTCTCAAAAAAACATAATGAGATAAAATGGAGTTTTGCTTTATTTGAAACTCAGGTTTCACAAGAATCCGGGGGAAATAGTATGACTAACTTCCTAATGAACTTGTGTTTATTGCGAAGGTGCGGTAAAAATTCTGGATTATAAGGTTATGTTTCATAATACATCTCCTATGTACTAGTATCTTGATTAATTTGTCTTCACAATTTAATTAGAATAAGGAGGGTGGAACCAGTTTGTTATTCTTCCCGACAAGTATCATACTCGGGTTCTGTAATAAGTCCGATTATTTATTAAATCAGTTAAGATATATATTATATACGCGACTACGTATAATTAATTGTCTGTGCGCAGAATAGCAGTTATCTGCGCGTACAGCGGTATCGTCATGGCGTGTTCAAATTTCTCGAGAACCGCGGCGTTCCTTTTTCCCGAAAATACTCCTCAGAATAGTGAGAAACTGTTTTATTTCTAATCAGCTATGTGTTAGCTGAGAGAGCACTCTAACTTTGTTTACTAACCAGTCTAGGAGAAGGACGATACTGAATTTAGAACCGTTTAGCCGCTTGCTGTCTAATAAACTCTGAAAAAAACATATATTCTACGGAATCTACAGCAAAATACATCTGCTAGTTAAGCTACGCCTTTAATCTGCACAGTACTAGTATGGAAAATGGAGATGTAGTCTGACACAGGGGCGGAAAACTGTTCCAAAACCGTGAGAATCGAAGTCAGTAGAGTATTAACGACACAAGTGACATACTTGCTTACTGTCGTTCCCCAGATAAATTTAGTAAGCTAATTATATTCTTTTAGAAGTTTGCACTCATTGAGCAATACAAATATATCAATGAGTTACCCTGAAAACGTGACATGAATTTTTACATGCGCATAAAGGATCACTAGTTATAGTTATATCTGACACAATGCCATGGAATAGGATTACCGTGAAAGAACTGGACTCACGACAATCGTAAATGTCTACTGAACCAAACAGCTTCCAAAACAATAGCCGGAAACTATTTTACGAGATGTGTATATATATATATATATATATATATATATATATGAAGAAATATAGTCTTAAGGTGTGCCACATCTATGTGACAAAGTGCTCGATATCAGAGATAGAGCGTGTGCAAATATAAAAGTGTACATTGCATAAAAGAGACTGTCGCCTCTCAGTGTTGACTTCTATGTTCACTTTTATATATATATATATATATAATAAGTAGGAGGATTTGATAATTATATTTAATTGATTCATTGAGTCAGATAGAAACCTCAACAGGAAATAGAGGAAGCACTCGACAGCCGTTTCGTCCTATAATTGGGACTCATCAGCAGTGCGCATCCACCACCAAGTATCGAAACCCTGACAGTTGGGCCGTCAAGCGAACAACATACCAACTGTACCAAATGGGCCTCGGTAACGAAGAGATTCCTAATCAGACTCAACTAGCGCCGCTCGCTCACATATTCCGTGGCGGAACTCTACTGAGTTTCGATACTTGGTGGTGGATGCGCACTGCTGATGAGTCCCAATTATAGGACGAAACGGCCGTCCAGAGCTTCCTCTATTTCTTGTTGAGGTTTCTATCAGACTCAATGAATCAATTAAATATAATTATCAAATCCTCCTACTTATTATTATCTGTCTTTATCTTCGCTTGAACCGGCTTCTAATGCTCCAGTCGGCGCGGCTTGGTGAGAGTAGTCGTGGCTCCTGGGGGCACAGTCCTACGGTTACAGAGAACTCAGTAGAGTTCCGCCACGGAATATGTGAGCGAGCGGCGCAAGTTGAGTCTGATTAGCAATCTCTTCATTACCGAGACCCATTTGGTACAATTGGTATGTTGTTCGCTTGACAACCCAACTGTCAGGGTTTCGATACTTGGTGGTGGATGCGCACTGCTGATGAGTCCCAATTATAGGACGAAACGGCCGTCCAGTGCTTCCTCTATTTCCTGTTGAGGTTTCTATCAGACTCAATGAATCAGTTAAATATATATATATAGATAGATAGATAGAAAGAGAGACGGTTTATACACATGGATAAAAATTACTGTGTAAAGCAGGAGTAGCTGAGAACTCGGTGATTAATCGTTCCTCCCCACTAGGACGAGATGCGATGCAAGGTCTTTTAAAAGCTGAGTACTTTGATTGTGATGAATGTTTTTCCCTGATAGTCATCTTAGAATTAGATCATATGATTTTTCGATTTTTTATATGAATAATTTCTTCTGGTTTTGTATTTATTCAAGATTCCTGTGAATAGCTCTCCACATCATCACCTCATTCTTCATTCTACGGAAATATCCTCTACTGTCATCAATTTAAACAAACAAGTAAAGTAGGTATTTTTGTTGCCCTTTGCTCTTGTTGCTGTTAGCATGCCCTGTAATTGCAAATTTGCTAAGCCGTCTTTACTCACTATGTGTACCACACATTTTTATTGAGACTTTCTTGCATATATAAGTGTCAATTTCATTTCTATTTTTCTTAAGATGTCCACGTGGCACACATTTTTTTTTATCTATAATAGTAATCTGACTGACGAACCACATATTTGATGCTGAAAGTCTCATCTTTATTGCTAAGGTAATTCCCCAGCATCCATTAAAACATTGGCGGAATGATATTACATAGGAAATCAACGCGATTTTTGTGTACCTAACGGCATTTTTCCTTGTTTTAGTACTTAGCTTACCCTCTAGTTATCCTTTTTCACTAATCTAATGCACTTCGTATTTCTGGATAAATAAGAAGTAAGATTCATTTGGGCAATTTCTTTACAAGACCCACTGCTTTGTGGAACGAGCTCTTACTTCTTACCTCCTATTCTTACATGCAATCAGCTGATTCTGTATATCTCTGGATAATACACACACATATACATATATATATATATATATATATATATATATATATATATATATATATATATATATATATATATATATATGTGTGTATGTATGTATATATGTATGTATTAGGGCCATTCAAAACTTTAGACAGATATTTATTACTGCCCCAAATTATTGTAATTTTAGTATATCGATACTATTTTTGCTAATAAGCAGATTTATCATGTTTTGTGTATTACAAATCGAAGGAGACAGCGGGAACAAGTCTTTGAACAGACCCTACTAAACATGTTTTGTCACAGCTGACTAGTTTATAGAAAGTCCCTCGGGGGGGAGGGAGAAAATATGGTAACTGGCCATGCAAAACAAAAATATATTGAAAACGATGGGCATCCAAACTGTCTCTCAGTTGCCTTAAAATTCATACCTTCCTCCCTATGACATATGGACTGTGCTCCAAGCTGAACGAGAAGCTCAGATACATTACTTCTGAAGATGGGCACGTCCAGGTGGTGTAATGGTTAGCAAGCTAGTCTCGCTATAACAATTCCAACTGAGCAGTGAGTTCAATCCTCCCTGGGTTCCCCTTATTTTCGGAATTGTGCCACATCCAAGCTACGCTTGAAAAATCACTATTTGTTTACCTCGACGTGGTGTAATGGTTAGAAAGCTTGTATTGCTAGAACAGTTACGACTGAGTAGTGAGTTCGATTCTCACTGGGTGCCCTACACTTTCGGCCTTGTGTCACATCAAAGCCGGTCTTAGAAAATCTATACATTACTTCTGAAGACACTGTGAAGATGAAGGAGGAACTGAAAAGAATCCTTGACACCTTCAATTTTGATGACTTCCATGGGACCTTCACGAAATGGCTGCGGCGATAAAATAGGTGTACCGATGTCAGAGGATCCTACTTTGAAGGCGATTAGACTTTTGTAATTCATTTATATTAATAAATACCTCCCCTGAAAATAAAAGAACACATCTTGGCTGCAATGCGTATTATGCCAGATTACTCAAGTGTTCCCATCAGTTCAAAAATATGATTATGTAAGTCTTTTAATAAATGCAACAATTAAAATCGATATTATTTTGTTGTCCTTTTCATGCACTAAATATATTGTTGCTACTTTTATTTTCGACAATAATAAAATAGAAAAAAAAAACACAAATTCGAAGGTAATCATGAGTATGAAATTTAATATTCGATGAGTAAATTACATTTTCTCCAACTATCGTATCTTCATACGATTTAATATTAAAAAAAAATCAAAGTTACAAAATTTATATATTTTACTTAAATTAAATTTGGATATTCCAGTAGCGTAATATTAACAGCATAAAAATGAACTAATTGATTTCAAATTCCGGCCAAGTCTGCTGCTTTTAATTTTGAACTGTTTTTCAGAAAGGCATAGATACCCAACTTATTCTCCAAAGTCTTGTTTACTTAGCAATGTATACATGACTCTCTAAGCTTAGGTGGCAAACAGTAAAAAGAATAAAAACAAACAAAACTGATTTCCCAATACTGGGAAATGATAGGGAAAATAATATTTCGGTTATAATTTCATGAAATTCTTGGCGAATCCCAGGTAATATAGAGGAAAAATGTTTCGAGATCTACGTCATGGTAGACTGTGACATCTAAAATAGCTAAAGTTAACTTTTATATAATTGGTTTGTAAAATACCTTCCAATTTCACAATTGAATTGATATTAGTAGAAACAGTAATGATGCTGTAATCTACTAGATTAAAATCCATATAAGATCTGAATTTTTTCGTCTCTATTTGTTAATCAACCAGTATATATCAAGAACAAAATATCAACTAATGCGTGGAATGTTTGAGTAGGTTCATTTACCCATTAACAACTAGATGACAAAATGAAAGCTGAACGTGCTGAGGAAAAAGGAAAGAAAATATCGAAAGGAAAATATTAAAGGATAAAACCCATTATTTGTAGCGATCAGTTACAAACAATGATAATCTTTTATTTCTGAATTATTAAATTTTGAGTCCTTTGGTTAACTAACAATATGTCATGAATTACCTTCATAAACACAAAGAATGAATATTCTACAATTACAATAAATTTGTGCTCTCAACGGACGCTAACATTGTTAATATCTTGCCTTTATTATTATGTCAGTTTTGAATGATCCATGCTTATTTTTGTTTGCTTATTTAAGTTTATCCAGGAAATCAACTTATTATACAATCAATATCTATTCAGGCACGTTTGGTAAAAGCTGATTGCGTAGCTTACATAACATATATTAATAAATTGAATATATTATTAATTAAGTGAATATAATTTATTTGAGTATCTACTAAAATCACATATTAAATAGGATTATTGTTATCTGTGGCTTCCAAGGTGTAATTGGTCACTTTCACTTATAAGTGATTATTCACACTCATTTTGTACTAGTCTGACAACAGCTATATTCATTCTAGAATAGATAGAACTAATTTAGGCCGAAAAATATTGTGAAAGCAGATTTTTCAGGGGAAATTAAAAACCAATGATTGCAAAAATAAACATTTTAAGTCTGCATCGTAATGATCACATGAATATAATCCTGTTGTAGCATTTTACGGACGATAATGGGTATGTCCCCATTCACATAAATACTGTAGTAAATACTGTATTTGGACATTCGTCTCCAGCTCTGCTGGTCAAACTCTCTTCAAACGGACTGAAATGATTCCCAGGCGAGGTTATGTCAAAGGGCAGGGTCTTGTCTCGGGAAGCAGCTATCCAACTTCGTTTTATACGGGGTCTGCGTGGAATTTTTGGTCGAGGCTACGGGCTCGGATACCCCACATTAAATTCGGCCTTGTGCCACATCTGACCGCGTGGGGCGGTTGGTAGATCTCCCGCAGTTGGAGATTAATTGACGAATCTAATTTACTCACTTTTAGCAGTTGACTACTATTTCTACGCGCCGCTGACGAATCTTATATGTGTTGTTCTTGTCCTACTTATTATCGTTTATTGCCAACCTTCATGTGATTATTCTATTCAGAAATTTTACCTAGGTTAAAAGAATATCAAAACTACTTAACAATGCAAAATAATCTCTAATAGCAGATACTTAAATATTTAAATATCTTTAGCATTATTAAAATATCTGTTATACTGGAACAGACCTATTCTATTGTTAATAGACTCTTCCACCTATAATAAGTAGGAGTAGTAGCAGTCGGCTCAGTGAGTTGGTCAGTCAGTCGACTGTCTGATCGGTTGAAATCTCTGCCTTCGGGCGGGAAGGAACTCGAAAGAGGCTACACCGAAGGGCGGATTCTCTTTCGGGGAGGTAAACCGACCCTGAACCCGTTTATACGGGTTCAATGGGCATATTTTTCGCCGAGCCCACGGGCTCGGAGATCCCACGATTTTTAAATATCGTTGGCCAGTCAGTCGACTGTCTGATCGGTTGAACTCTCTGCTTTCGGGCGGGCCCGAAAGAGATCCCGAAGGGCGAATTCTCTTTCGGGGAAACCCGTTTATACGGGTTCAATGGGCATATTTTTGTACCGGCCTTGTACCACATGATGACCTCGTGGGGGGGGGTGACTAAGTATCGTTGGTCAGTCAGTCGATGTCGGACACTAAGAGTATCAGCGACCACCACTAGATTTCTCTGCGTCATTACCTATTTATATCAAGTTCCTAACGTTTTGTATGTCGAACCTTTTTAGGACCGACTTAGTGAAATACAAGCCTCCACTGTGAAACTACTCTACAACAATATCATATAAAGAACACAGGGCTAAATTGTTTACAAAAGGAAAGTTAGAAACTCTGTACAGACAAGAAATAACCTCCAAAGTCACATTAAAATTTGGTCCATATTGAGACAGCTATAAATTAATATTTCATACCAATGAAATATTAATTATCTGTGTGAATAAAATTCAGTTCCATTTCTATCAAACAAACCAGCCAGTTTGACAATTACGTATTTTATGTTTGCATACTAGTCATCAGTTCGCGTATCCTCAAAATTACATTACTCAAATTAAATCGAACAATAGAAAAATCCCCAAGTATACTACTTTATCTAACAGTTACTGGATTTCAGATATCCAATTTTCAGAAATAAATAATCTCGTCCAAGAAAAATAAATAAATAAATATTAACGGGGAATAATACGATTTATACGAACAACTAATGACAATTTCGCCTTGTAAGAAACGGCTATTTCATTATTACATTGCCAATGATTTATTTTCAGTTTGATGTTTGATCAAACACCGTATTTCATATTTCTCTCGTAATACTTTATCTTCCTCACCAAATTAGAAAATTAAAAAGAAAAAAAGAATTGTGGAATAGGTATTATGATATAATATAACTTTTATGACAGCTCAATGTAATGAACAAAGGACTATTACTCAGTCTTCGCTTGTTTACCATAATAGAATTCAAAAGCATCTACGGGGATTGTGTGTGATGAATTATTCCACATATACTCATTTTCTTCCAAACGAAACGGTACTCTATCTCGCTAGTCTGTTAGTATTTGCAGGGCAAATATTTCGAAGGAGCAACCCACCTTGGTTCCATCATCTTCGACCTTTACAGCTTGAAACCGACATACCGGGTATATAAGATATATCATTCTCATTCGTTTGGTATTCCATCATTAATGAGATTAATTTGGGGGACAGGATATTTTCCCAATCACAGCAATCTTGAGATTTCAAATCTAGGTTAACCGTTATCTTTCCTACATAAATTTATGAACTACATTCCATGCCTTCATAACCTTATGAATCTACTTCGTGTATGATCATTCATATTACACCACATAATAACCCGATCCTTTCAGTGGCTTTTGGGTCTTGTAGTGTGTGAAAAAAAAAAGACAATATAATGCAATGTCAATCTCTATCTACTGTCTAACTGATTAAACATCTATCATTCTTGATCCTTATTACTATTTCGTTTTCTAATTCTTCCATAGAACTTGTATCGTTGTGGCTATGCTGCCTTGACTGGGGTGAATTGGATAATAAAAAAGTAGTAATCGCTAAAATAATAGCCTGATAGGAAGAATCTGAAAAGTATCATTTATCTTTTCAGGAGCATATAGAAGTTCCAAGCTACATGCTCTCGGATATTGTCTCGCTTCTAATATTATTCGCTAGAACTTTGGATAAATTACCTCAATTTAAATCTAATTACATTTACTTGATTTTTGAAACAAGATGAAGGAGCGGAAATATGATCATAACGTCCATCGACGTGATGCTTAAATTCTTGAGGGGAGAGTATCTTCTAACACGGAGACATCATTCGTTGGTGTGTAATTCCATATAACTCCCAATAACCCTTTGCTAATTTAACGAATAAATCCTTGAAAGGTGATCAATAGAGAAGGTTTAATCTTTGGGCATTTTCTTAATCCATATTCAAACCAAAGTAAATTAAGTTGTCTACTCTCAACTAAGATGGAAACTGATAACCCCATCAAGAACTTAGGCCTCTCCGGGCGACTATGGTTGTCAATATTATGGTCTTCTTATTAAGCTATATATTACACACTAAAATGATTTATGGAAATCATAAATATATATTACGCTTATTGAGAAACTTGTTAGGAAACTTTCCAATTTGTTTTCGCAATGACCTTGTGTATGATCAAATTACATAGGCAGCGCATTCCATTGTACTTTCCCTATTTAAAAATAACTATCTTTATAAAAATACCATCTATAAAGAAGCATTGCATTGATTTGAATTATATAGATCTTGTTTTGTAGGAATGGATGTACATGCTCGTATTTTCTAACAATATAAACATTCAAATATGTTGTAATATTCAGGTTGTCAATGAGATAATATTTTATTTATTTTGGATCTCTTTTCTTACCAGAATGATCAGAGTGAATTTGACGCGCAGTCGTATCTTCGTAATCACCATTAGACTCAGTTAACTCTTTCCGAATCCTCTGCTCTGTTTTCAGAATGATACCCAAACAGTCGGAAATGTTCCTATTGGATCTTCTGATGCGAATGCCAAGCAGAACAATATGTGGATTCTGCGGGTGTGAATTTTGTAATTGTGCTCTTTTTCTCACAGATTGTGCCCAACAGACATTCTATACAAAACCATTCTATCAAAACCATTCAAAGGGCATGCGCGAAATTTAAAATATAATATGGTGACAATTTGACAATTGCACCATGTATGTCCTCTATAAGACACAATTTAAACGTGAAACACACACACATGCGGACACACACATACACACACACACACACACACACACACACACACACACACACACACATATATATATATATATATATATATATATATATATATATATATATATATATATATATCGAGGCTTAATGTATATTAGTGCCAAGAATGAAGACGACTATCATCGCTGGGTTTTGTTCTCAGTGTAAAATCTCTCTCTCTCTCTCTCTCTCTCTCTTATATATATAATTCTATTCATACGTTATTTTTATAAATACAAATTATTACGTGAATGCTCTGTTTATAATAAACAGTATTGACATGTATATTAAAATGCTTGTTGAAAAGAGTCCATTTAATTATATATATATATATATATATATATATATATATATATATATATATATATATATATATATATATATATATATATATTTTCTGTATCACAGCTCATCGGCGTGCGAAACAAATCATCCGATTGATTCAAGCCGCGATCGAAACCCTACGTATTGCCATTCGGCAATAATCCTACCCTTAAGCTATTGCTGTACAGCTGCGAAAGCGAAAAGTTAATGCATTATATACGGATATATACAAACGCCAGCAGGCAGAGGGCTCAATTCCCTAATGAAGAGTGGTGGGTTTTGAAATTACCTTTTTCTCTGTAATGCGCGATCGAATAACGAGAGCGTATCTATTTATGAATCTCTCTCTTCATATATATATATATATATATAAAAATATATATATATATGTGTGTGTGTGTGTGTGTGTGTTCATGAATCGCTTTCATTTACGTTTTAATTATTAAAATTTCAAAATATTTTACTGTTCTAAAAGGAGACTATAATATTTACATAATGAAGTTCCAGTGACAAAATAGTTAATATACATTTTTCTTCGCATTCATTTTCAATATTCCATGTATAGAAATACTCCTGGCGCATATTTGTTAATATTTGATTAACAAAGATTTGACAGTATTTTGGTTTGTTTTCATTTATCTATAAATAATACTCATTATATATATATATTTATTAAGGAAAAATAGATGTGCTTCTATACAAACTTTGTAGTTGTTCTAAAAGTTGTCTTTTCTATATCTTATCAAAATAAATATAGGTGAATCATCACCGACGAAATATCTGTTTGCATGAAGGAAATGAGATGTCTATTCTTGTTGCTGTTAGAACGGTTTTAATCTGTACTTAGGATTAAATTCATAAACCGTTTCATTTTCCCCTTCCTGATTCACTGTAAAATATCAAATGAACTTAATGCTTTATGAATCTTACATTTCAGAAGTATTTGTACAATGTTCATTTAAGCCATCGGAATGTATATTATGTCAGTGGTTTAATAACAAAACACTAACAAACTAATATTTATCCACATAAAATGTTTTTATTATTCAAAGCATATACATACATACATATATATATATATATATATATATATATATATATATATATATATATATGTGTGTGTGTGTGTGTGTGTGTGTGTGTGTGTGTGTGTGTGTATTCTAGTGACAAAGAAGGGTTTTAACTGGCTGTAGTAGATTATTTCGTGACATAACATATGGCAAATTTAAAGTTTCAACTAAAAGGAAAATATATATTTTCAGTAATGCATATTATTCTGTTCATTTTGTAACTCACGCTAACGAAGGGTAGTAATTCAAAATAGAATCAGAAAAAAAACATTTAATAGTAAGGGATCCAATAAATAATCATATAAGGATGATTTTATATAAAGAACAGCTTTCATATAAAGATCGGTTATCATACAGTATTCAATGACATCAAAGAAGAATTTCATTTTTGTATACCATGTGTTTTCAGGCCGTAGGCAATTATGATTAACTGCAGATTCTACTTCTGTCTTATCCGCGCATTGCCATGCCTATTTGGGAAGGATAATATAATGATTTAAGTCACCTTCACCGTAATATTAAATTCAGAATAGTTCCTCTTCCAAATTGTTTAATTGGTTAACACTCAAATTGAGTCGGGTTAGATTACCTTTCTATTTAAATCACTAGTTGTTCTTGAGGCGATGGTGGAAACAGGCTTTAATCAATGAAATTTAATTCGTCTTGCCAATTCTGTTTTTCAACATCGTCTTGCACTACTCATATATACAATTTCCATTTGGGTATCTCGGCGGGTATAATGGTTATCCTCCTTGTCTTGCTAGCTCAATTACGACTGAGTAGTGAGTTCGATTCTCACTGTGTACTCTATATTCCGGCCTTGTGGCACATTTAAACGACGCTTAAAAATAAAAGTGTCACTTCGAACTTGTGTAATGGCTAGCAAAATTGTATCGCTAGAAAAATTACGACTGAATAGTAAGTTCGATACGCAGTGAGTACCCCATACTTCCGGCTTGTTCCGCATCTAAAAATGTTAGAAAATCACACAATTTAGATTTAAATTCCGAAACCCATTTAGATTTAAATTAAATTATTTCGATATAAGTACTTCATATCGTTTGCACTGAGACTTACAATGTAATAAACGTATTATCTAGTTTCGAATTTAATGTACTGCTTATGAAAACAAACATAAAATTGTGGTAACATATTCTACAACGCATATGAAACACGCCTCTAAGGAAATTCAAGTCTGGTTAAGTCAACTTTTGTTAATTCAAAGTTAAAGAGTATAACAATTCCAACTGAATATCAATCGTGTTTATCTTATGCCAGTCACTTCATGAGTATTAATATGTATTTAACACACGTGACCATTAAATTTGCATATTATTCATACGATATAATATTCAGTAATTAAGTAAAAATGAATGTAAATTGTGACGGAATTAAATGACATTTGTATAACACTTTTATCGATCTTGGCGACAACATCTCTTTCCGAAACTTATTGACAATGTATCTTATCTAAGTGAATATATCATCATAATTATCAATTTTCATACCAACTTTTACAGTAAAGAATCATTTCTCTTTGAACGTGCTAGGACACCCTAGTACTCTATGTATCTAAACTGAAGCCTTTAATGTCTTCCGTTGAATTCACTGTTCCTGGGTATCTCCGTCTCTTCCGAAAGGACTCTAGTCTCCAAATTCATGGACTCGGCATTTATGTTCGCGTGCATATTTCACTGGAAAGCGAGCTGCCTCTTGAGACACTTGATTATTCTAATATGGGCTTCCAATTTCTAGTCGTAAACTCAGTCAGTTATCTATTCTTCTTTTATCGTTTCGATTTCTCATGGGACAGCTTACTGCTAGATAGTATTTCTGATACTACAGAGAAGGCCCTCTATCTAAACACGTCTTCAAAGTCTCAGGAGCTCTGGAATCTATAGGCAAATGTTTAGCCAAATTCAATCATTTGTAAGAAAATGAATGAAATGAAGCTCATGTTGATTGGACACGCTTCTAGCTCATATCGTATTATTTTCGAGGTTCCACAAGGCTTTATCTTCTAATCGAGGCTGTTTTTGATCTTCATGAACGATCTTAAAGATGTCATCAGTTCCTTTTGCTGAGTTTACTTTTTTCTTAGTAGCAAGTCCGACAGATCCGACGAAGTCGAACCGGCAACTCCACCCGTTAATGACATGCAATCTGTGGATTATTGTCGAATGTAATAACATAAATTTGAACTCTTCCAAAACAAAACTGCTTTCATTTACTCACAAGAGAAGCTTTTCTGTCTGTCATTAGCATGCTCGATGCAAAATTTTAGAAGAGCAATACTTTGAGTTTCGGCTCGCATATTTCACTGGCATGAAGCAATGTAGTTAAAATGAATCGCTTGCTAGATTTAATATCTGTAAAGTTGTTTCGCTGTGTCCAGGAAAGCAGTTATTCTCACGATGTATATTTATAAATTTGCCTTTCATCCGTGCATTGGGTACTACTCTCTTTTCTTGTAATCCTTCTAATAATCTCAATATTCAAAGAACGGTCTCTAAATTAATCAATCCTAACAGTGCATATAGAAATGAGTCACTTCTTCGTCAACGTGACATTGATGCTATCTGTCTTTCCCAGAAATATTTTTATGACAATTGTTCTGATCAGCGGTTCCCCTTTGTGCATCGTCTACACGAGTTTTAGAATTCTACTAGATTGGGTCTCACTATCTTAATGTTGAACAAGCTAGAGACAACAATCAGTTCTAATTTTAAGGCTTTTTTTTCTTTTTTACTCGCCCTTTCGCCTACGGAAATCCTTTCCAGTTTTTTGCTTAACTGTCATCTACAATTATTAAACATTAAATTGCAATGGTTATCGTTATATCATATCTTCCTAAATTTCGTTCATTATTGACATTTTCCACACATCTCATCGCTAAAATATTCTCATGCTCTTTCAATTCTTGTAACATCCTCCGTACAAATGGTATTGAATGAAATGCTTTTGAAATTTCTATCTATCTATCTATCTATCTATCTATCTATCTATCTATCTATCTATCTATCTATCTATCTACATCTATATATATATATATATATATATATATGTATTTATCTGTATATATGTGTATATAGATATATGTATATATGTATATATATATATATATATATATATATGTATGTATATATATATATATATACACACACACACACACATATATATATATATATATATATATATATATATATATATATATATATATATATATATATATATATATATATATATATATATGTATCACTTGGTGTTGACTTTTTATATTTACATCATTGATATTGAGCACTTTTATCCGTAAAACCTTACATCTATATTTTTCTCGTGTGAATTGATTAATTTTCCATTAGATATTTAATGCATATATGATCATTAAATAATGGAGTTATTGCTATATGCAGAATCTGTTTTTCATCATTTTAAATATTACCATTTGGAAATAAAGTAATAATCAAACAAAAAAAAAATGATTTCTTATCCTATGGCATATAAAAAAGCTTTATTACAGATATACATATATTTGCACTGCATTTCTATTCATAGAAAAATATTAAATGAAAATTAAACAATTTTTTAAATATTGCAATAATTATTTGAGGTTGAAAGGTAATTTCATGTCAGTGTTTTGTTTTGACTGCAGAGTCTTCTTTAGGGTCAGTTTATTTGCTACATAAGCATACAATTATTTCACGGCGTGGTAAGTTTTTTTTTCTTTGAAAATACTATATATTTCTTAAATACTTTAACGTCTTTATTTTAGTTTTTTAGAAAGCATAAAACAGTAGTTTACAATATTTAACACTGATTTAATAATTTGTTCAGGATAGAGGACGCTGAAAAATATCAAAATTACAGAAACTAGCGAAAATACTAAACATAATTCCATACATAGTTTTTTTTGTTTTTTTTTTTAAAATAACGATTTAATTATCACCAAACTTATATTATGCACAGTACAACGTTTCATTTGACGATCTTCCAGAAAGAATCGAGTAAAATTTTACATTGATTTTTTCCAGGATAGCCCAAATTCTTCAAACATAGAGCAAAATGCCCCACCCCCCAAAAAAATTACACACAAATTCTGGATAATTCGTCCTTTTCCGATTTCAGAAATGAACTTTATATTCATATTTAGTTGTAAGAATGTAAATAGTGAGGCAATAAGTATCTGATAGGCTTTCATGATTTCTCAGTTTTATCTTAGAATGAGAGTTGTATCCAAAAAGATGAGCTTCTTTACCTCTGAAATGATCTATGTTTTAGATGGACAAACTCGTACTCTAAATACATGAATCCCTCTCAAAAAGCAGCGGCATGGTTATAAGGGAGTGAGTCCCTGGCGATGAGGATATTCCCAACAGAAAAACTGAAATTTGAAATAGTTTATTGTGTATTTCAACGCTGTTTTTTTTTTTTTTTGCAAACGATACATCAATGTCTTTTTTTCAAAAGTTTAATCAATCTGCAAATATACTATTATGAACATTCCTGAAACGTGAAATCTTTGCTGCTGGACCATAAAAAATTTATGTAGATTCACCAAATAAAGTTGGCTTTTTTATCAGAAGACCGCGTTAGTTTACGAATCTAGTCTGACATGTTTTTCTTCAATCTAGATCGTAACAAACAAAAAAGCGCCGTGAAACATCTTTCCAGATATTTTCATCATGTACAGCAACACCATCGGATGCGATCAGGAAACCCTGCCAGAATGCATTATTGGTGGGTGTAATCTTAACAATATAAAATACGCAATGATCACCGACACGGATAAGAAACTAACATACTTCCTGAAATGTGCGGAAGAAGAAAGAGTGAAAAAGAATACTATTCAGCAATTGCATGAAGAAAGATATTGCGGTCATCAACGAGAGAAAAGGCCCAAAATGCGAGTACAACTATCTAGGAAACGTTTTCAAATTACCTAAGACATCAGGTGTTAACGCATACGAACTACATCTGTCAATCAGCTTAATAGTCAAGGCCCCGAAACTGATAATGTCATTCCTGATGAATAGAGCGTGAAGAAGAATTGCAGGGAAAATATGATAAGAAAAGTAAATCTATGTCAAGGTTACCAAAACCAGTATTTCCATACTCAGAGAGAGAGAGAGAGAGAGTGGTGAGAAAGAGAGAGAGGCGAGAAAGAGAGAGAGAGAGAAAAAGAGAGAGAGGTGAGAAAGAGAGAGAGAGAGGTGAGAAAGAGAGAGAGGCGAGAAAGAGAGAAAGAGAGGAAAAGAGAGAGAGGTGAGAAAGAGAGAGAGAGGAGAAAGAGAGAGAGAGGGAGAAAGAGAGAAAGAGAGAAGAGAGAGAGAGAGAGGAGAAAGAGAGAGAGGGCGAGAGAGAGAGGTGAGAAAGAGAGAGAGGCAAGAAAGAGAGAGAGAGGTGAGAAAGAGAGAGAGGCGAGAGAGAGAGAGGCGAGAAAGAGAGAGAGAGAGGTGAGAAAGAGAGAGAGGCGAGAGAGAGAGAGGCGAGAAAGAGAGAGAGAGAGGCGAGAAAGAGAGAGAGAGAGCGAGCTCTAATATTTTATAGATTACCCAAATTGTATAGGTTGGGTAGAAATGTTGCCTTGATTTCAAAGGTTAACAAAAAACAAACATATGAAGATAAAATAATAAAAGCTTCCTATCTCTATGAAGTATATTAAATGCCATTTATTTTCTGTTTCAAGTAATACCCCATCATGGATTGAAATGGAGAACAAAGTTTTTTTTTTACCTCTTATGATCATGTGTTTGTTTTTTACTCACCCTTGAAATCGAGGAAACCTTTCTGTCTCACTTTGTATTTGAGAAATTAGGCACAAGAATATATTGTGATCAGATGTTAGAATTATCCGTAACATATAATGAGAGGAAAACCGCCTCCGAAGGGATAGAATATAAAGTGAATAAAATATAGAAATAAAAAGGGTATTATTGTAGATGAGAGAATATGTTACTATTAGTAAAAGTAAAAGCCCGAAATGCCAGTTAACAAATGGAGACATAAATATCAAGCTTGTAGAGAAGATCAAATATCTGGCAATCGTTTTAACAGAGGACGGAAAATGCGATATCGATAACAGAACACGCATTGTACTGGCGTAAGGTGTCTACAAAAGCTAATAAAAGTATTTTGGCTTGTTATGTCTCATCCATCGTCTTATACGGCGGTGAATGTTTAAGATTACCCGTACGAATAAGGAAAAAAAGTTAGAAGCAACAAAATATAGTTCAACAGAACAATAATGAAAATTCCATGGACGAACCAATAAAGAAAGGAGTATGTCTAAAATAAAACGACTTGAAAAAGAACAGTTATAGACAAAATCAGGAAAATACAGCAGAAATTCCTTGGACACATTATGATGAAGAAGTGCTTGGAAAACCTGACCTTCATGACGAACAATGAAAATAAGTTTAAAAGGGGAAGACAGCAAGCCACTTGTCTGGCGAGGTTGTGTGCATGGATGGTGGAACAAAATGGGGTAGGACGCCTTAATAAAAGCAGCAAGGCCGCGAAGAGCCACAGTGCCTCAAATATATGTAAATATTAGTGATTGACTCTTGGCGTGTAGAAGTCAGTCAATTTATTTTCCATTTACATCTTCCAAAAGATGTGTTCTCAAATACCATACACATGTCGGTGTTTTGTTAAATATAAAATATTCAGATAATATATTGTCAGGAATATTCTACATATATGCAGAAATATTATATATATATATATATATATATATATATATATATATATATATATATACTAACCCAAACTGAGATTAAACTCAAGTAGTCATTTCATATAATATATATATATATATATATATATATATAGATATATAGATATATATATATATAGATATATAATATGAAATGATTACTTAAGTTTTAAATATCATTTTTGAATTTTTTTCTAAGTAACATCTAAAATTGATATTTAATATATATATATGTATAAAAATTATCTGCTGTTTCTTAAATCTTATGTATGTATTTGTGTGTGTGTGTGTATGCTTGTGTGTGTGTCCCTATTTGTGTTTGTATGTGTGCGTGGTTGTGTGTTTGTGTGTGTGTGTGTCTGTGTGTTTGAAGATAGATAGATAGATAGATAGATAGATATAGCATTTTACACGGAAATCAACCGCTATTACATTCACTGTTATAACATTGCAAAATTTATAAATGTCCTTTTTAAAACAGTTATTTTTCCCCGAAATATATATCTTTCTGATTGTAAATATAAGTTTCCCCGTCGTTTATATTTCACTTACATTATTTGTCAACTATGCTTGCTACATGTTATTAATAAATAGGATTAGGTGAAAAAAGAGAAACCGTTTTCAAAGTAACAGTATAACATATTTATAACAATAAACAAATTGTCCTACAATATCGACAGAACGTGACATCTAGGTAGATTGCTACGTGCGTAGGTCGATGTATAGGTAGGAAGATACGATTCTGACAGACTTATAAATATAGTGTAAGTTTGAAAGGAATACGTGTTTGCATATATTCGTGAGCTTTAAGAAGGAATCAACTGGTCCAAGAGAATCGACTTGCACATAAACGTTCTCTGATCGTATATCAACTTCATTGTACATCTTCTCACTAATACAGGCTGACATAATTAAAGATCAGCGCTGAGCAGCCGTTTCATCATAAGTTAGTATTGACAGCGGTCGTTATGCAAACGTTGGGTGTAGGCCGGTTGCAAGCGGATTGTGGGAGAAAAAGATAGGCAAATCGAAAGAGGGAAGCAAGCTGTGCAATATAAATACAAAGAGTGGTGAGTAGAGTGAACGTCGGAAAAGAAAGGAAAGAAAGCGACGCCAATAAGGCGTATTATGTGAGCGACAACAGTTATGCGTTATCGGAAATGATGCGGGAAATCAAATTCACAAGAACAACTCACACCTCGTGCTTATCGTGGAAGAGAGGCTATTATGAAAACCGGCTTTAATATCGGATCGAGGTGTCCGCACGCCTTCGTCATAAATAGTGAGGTGAATTTCGTGATCTGTGAACGCTAACTCCGACAGAGCTTCCACTTAACTTGGGACCATAAGATGCCTTCAGAATCCACAGCTCAAATTTACCAATTAATAACTTGAAGCCTTTCATCGTGAGTCACGGCCAGTTACGCTTCTCTGCTGGGTGGGCGAGATTCATTGTTTTTGTTTCATTTCGAACGGACAGTTAAGAATCGACGGCTCATGGTTTACGAACCAATTCTATTTTTGTGCATTTATTGAATAGATTTTCAACCTATATGTAGGTGGCTTCATCTCAGTGTCATTGATGAATTATTCTATTAAATTCATCAAATAAATCAAGCTTATCCTGCAGTTAAAATAGTTCTTTGTGCCGGATATTATCAATATCTGTTGCATGATTTATAAAAGATACATTCTACATGTATATAGCTTTGTACTGAAATCATTCAGTGCATAAATATTACCTTCTTTGTTCCAGTGTCTTGAATAATTTCCCTGCTTATCTACATCTTTTTTTGATAATTCCCTCCAATTTTAGCGAATTAATTTCTGTCGTAGCGTAGAACATTTAATTAAATTATTTTATTCGAAAACCTTTTGGCATGGTGAGTAATTTTCAGCCGTGCATGATGGGAAGAAGCAAATTGTAAAATATTGTGCTTTTACTAAAAAGTACCATTAATGCTAGGGATGCTGTAATTCTATAAATAGAGCAAGAAATGTTTGCAAATCGTGCGGATATGTAGGATAGATAACGCAGGAACGTCGACTTGTTTGTCGTGATCGGGTAAAAACACGTTCTGTAGTACGTTCCATATTGGGAAAGAAGATTTGTTACTGGAACTGATTCCTTACGAATGGAATATGAAGATAAGGAATTTGAGTCGACTCAGTGTAGGTGGCATTGAGTCGTGTAGGCTTGGTTTGGTGGAAGCATATAATATCGTTTGCCTTATTTTCAGCCATTAAAATTTTCGTAAAGAAATTAAAAGGTGGAAATAATGATCCATTAAAACATTTGTTAAAATGCAGTCGAGACTAAAAAGCGGAGATTCGTCAGTTCCACCCAAGATGCAAGAACAATATTATATATTTAGTCTAATTTATTGTATCAATCTAATTCTCAAGCTGTGAACTGCTTTTGCAAAGACAGATTTGTGACTAGACAGAATTGTTTGTTCTAAATTTTAAGTGGTACTCTAATAAGATGTGGTATAATCTGCATATATATATATATATATATATATATATATATATATATATATATATGAATAAAAATGACAGCAATTACCCGTTTTCCTATTGTCATTTTTATTCATAAATATTGTCTTGTCTGCTGGTTAAATCGGAGAGATTTTCATATATATATATATATATATATATATATATATATATATATATATATATATATATATATATATATATATATATATATATACTAGACATCAGAATAAAATCTAAACATTCGGGATTGCGACCTGTATCAGTAAAAGTCTTTGAGTTTAAGAAGTTTCAAAATTATCTGAATTTATGTTGAAATGATTATCGATTCTTATCGGATTTATTATCTTAATAACTATAACAGTAGAGGTGAATATTACTTCACGTCGAAGCTGTCGGCTTGTAGGTTGCATTTTTGAGTTCACATTTTCCTTGTGGTAGGAACTTAATGTTGGTAGTCTGATTCTATTCATGTCTTCAACAAATGTTCTTAATAATCTGCATAATTTTATGTTTTATATCCTCTGCGTCGGATTCTCCAAAATTCTTGTTACTCAATCGAATCTTCTTTGGCGTATGATTTTAACTTTCCCTAACTTGTTTTGCGTCATTCTTAAAGATTGATTTTCTTATCTGTGTTTTAGTAATTGTCCATTTAACGTGTAAATTTGTGATTTCAGTTCAATGTTTTCGCAGCTTTCGAATTTTTTCACTTAACTCAGTATATTTAAAATAATCTGTACCCCTTTTGAGCTTACGTTCTTCGTATGATATTCGGCAATAATTAAATGCGAGAAATCAATGAAGAATATCACGATTCACACGCACAAATACAAACACCCACAAACACCCACAAACATATATCCATTAACAACGCACTTGTTGTATGAGAAAAGATCTTGCGCACATGGACATATAAAGATAGGAACTTTAGAATATTGTAAATTGGATTATGAGGAGAAATATATATTAATTTATAGATTTTCATTTATATGTTAAATGAATAAAACTTTTAAATATTCAAAATTATATGTCAAAATGATTAAAAAAATAAATATTGTAAAATAAGCATTACAAGAGTAGACTGGAGAAGCATATAACAAACAACAAACAACAATATTATATTTAATCAATAATTTGTAATGGAATTTATACTAAATTGTCAATAGGTTCGATAAATCTATTCATGTCACATTTGTTGTACAAGCTTTCTGAGTCGAACCTAGAGTAATATTTTAATTCTTAGATATGTGCTTACCCATAAATATTTATTGACATACATTCCATTAGACGCAAAGATATAAGATGTACACAATGAGGATATATATATATATATATATATATATATATATATATATATATATATATATATATATATATATATATATATATATATATATATATATATATATATATATATATATATATATCCTCATATATATATATATATATATATATATATATATATATATATATATATATATATATATCCTCATTATATATATATATATATATATATATATATATATATATAAAAGTGAACATAAAGTCAACATGCAATCGACAGGTCATGACGATTTCATATATATGAAACAGACTGTCGCCTCTAAGTGTTGACTTCTATGTTCACTTTTATATTTTACAAGCTCTATCTCTGATATTGAGCACTTTTATTCCATAAATATAGCATACCTTAAGACTATATTTCTTTATATATATATATATATATATATATATATATATATATATATATATATATATATATATATATATCCTCATTGTGTACATCTTATATCTTTTTATGTCTAATGGAATGTATGTCAATAAAATGCACACACATTTATATATATATATATATATATATATATATATATCCATATATATATATATATATATATATATATATATATATATATATATATATATATATAATAAACACAAGTATTGAAAATAAAACATGGAACATATTTTTTTTTTAAATCCACATTATAGCCAAAAAACTTTTGTGGTTTCTCTCTTTTTTTTATATATAACTTTTCTCGTATATATATATATATATATATATATATATATATATATATATATATATATATATATATGAGAGTAAATAAATTCCACATTTAGCCGATTAATGATACACCAGAGATACAAAGATAATGATAATGATAACAAAAAATAATTATATTTATTTTACATTGCTTTTTCTTCAGAACAAATAGAAGCCTTATGATGCATTAAGCATTACACCGTTCTACTCTACTCGCGCGTGTGTAAAATCCAAAAAATTAAAATTTACTTATAAATTCAACGTAATAAATAGCTCCAATTTTCTTTTTTTTTTTAATTCTTTATTGTTAACGCAATCGGCTTAATTATTTAACAAAATTAAATATAATCATTTTCAGGTGTTCTAAATATTATAAAACACAGTGGCGTAGTAAAGTCATGATGAAGTGCAGCAACTCATTATAACCTTAATTCGACAAGTACACGTAAAACATTTAGTGTGATGTTGCACCATGCAGTCCATTTACATCTCCACAATTCTCTCATAGCATTAACTGCAGAAATCTGAATGTAAACAGGATTCTCTACAAATGGGCTCGTGTCGAGCGAACTTGGTGGCCGCGCCATTTATCTGGAATCTCCAGTGTGCTATTTAAACCGATTTTCTGCAACTTGTACCTGATGACACGGTGTACATTACAGCTGGAATAAACCAACAATTTTTGGTTTCATATAGGCGATTTGTAAGTGCTACTGGTTAACAAGCAATAAAATGTAGATGCATCTAACCTGTACCACATGAACACGTTGCTTACTAATACAAAACCAGCAATAGATTGAACAGTTCGTTGATAATAACGCAGTATATGACATCATGTGGTGTGCGACACATGCAAAGACTCTTATTTGCCCGAATCAGTTGGAAACATTAATCTTCAGAACAAGTATGCCTATCTCCAGGGTCCAGGTAGCGATGACAAGAAGCCAGGAGATACGCTGTGTCCGGTGTTGACCTTTTAAAAGCGACACCTTTTCATATATATTATGAAAACCAAAGATTTCTGAAATGACTTACTAGATAAGTGCCTACTTTTTTATATATTGGATTTGCTTGTTCTGTTTGAGTATTCCTTGTCTTTTACCCATTGTAACTGGACAACTTAATTATACTTAATGACCTGCGGAGGATACTGACATATCCATGTTAGTATGTCGATACACACGTGACCCAGTAGATCGAAGGATGCTCGGTGTCTCCACAATTTCAGATATTGAATTTTAATCCCTTTTGAGTCTTCTAGAAGGTTTAGAAGCGGATTATTAACACCGCTTTTTCATGTGCAGACTAGTATATGTTAAGGCTAAATCACTAGAAACCTAAAGATTATACCTGATAATGGGCGATTCTATGACGTCAAGGTAGATGTCTATCATTTAAAGCATATCAAATGTAGATGGGATACTGATTCGGTCGCGTCTCTACACATTTTTACACAACATTCTTGTGAGAAATATACTAACATACGCTTGTAAAGTACACACTTCGTGCCATTACAAGGAAGAAGAATATTTTCTTTTCTTTATATGTAATATTTTTTATTTAGTGTCGTTGAATCCAATTTGCCGGTTGCAGATTCATGTGCAAGAATTGTAATTTTATGGATTCACTTCGCACAGATTAGGTATGAGGAACTTGGCACTTAATAAATGTCACAGGTTTTAGGACACTCAGTATGGATCAAAATTACTGCCTAGATTTTACCTCACTAGCAATTATTCGATGCTGAAAATAATCTCTCAAAAGTAGACTGAGCTATTGAGGCTGTGAGTTCAATCGCATTACTAACTATGATATACTAAAACAAGCATAACTAATATATAACATATTTACACTATTTAATAGGGGAAATTTGTTTTAAATTGCCCGTGTTTGATTTTCTGCACAGGTATTAAGCCAATAAATTCTATATGTTTCATTTTATTTTCATTTTCGTGACTGTCTTATATTTAGGCATACTTGTCTCTTTCCGTAAATAGAGAAAATATGTAAAAGAAATGTGATAGACTTTCTTTCGTTATTACAAATTCATTAAATTTCCTTTTCTTTTCATTTGTGATGATATCGTGTGTACCTTAAGACAGAATGAGTGCTTCAATTAAATATGTGTGCACAGGAACATGATAATATGAGCGGGGCGTCATTCTCAACACAATCAAAAGGTGCTTATTGTTTAAATGGATACTGACATTCAGTTTTCAGTCAACATCTGACGATTTAATTTAGGTTTAATTATCTTCACAAACCAAAAGAAAACTATTATAAAAGCAATATAAACAACTTTTTACTACGTTAATGAAACACCAATTAAAATAAAAATAGGTAAAATAAAAAATAAAATAAAATAAAAACAAGGAAAACAAATTAACCCAAATAAATAAATAAACGACTACTGTTAAAATAACCGTGAAAATGGTCTACTTACAATGAACCACTGACCCGTATAAATAAATAGCCGAGAAAAAGTAAAAAAAAAAAAAACAGCCCCGGTTGCCTGATGATTCCGTCTAGCATGAAACAGCCTGTCGCCTCTAAGTGTTGAGTTCAATGTTCACTTATATATATATATATATATATATATATAATTATTTATTTAAAAATATGATTCCAAATCGCTACATAAGAGGTCTCATGTTTCAAAACAAGAGCCGAAATCTTCAATATAATCCTTTAAATTAAATTGAGTTGAAATTAAAATGGGCTCCGTTCCATCTTCAAGCGAAATATATATATATATATATATATATATATATATATATATATATATATATATATATATATATATATAAGTGTGCGTGTGTGTGTGTGTACAGGTATATGTATGTATATTTACGTAAATATGTACGTGATAAATATGTATAGATATATGTTTGAGTTATGTATGTGGTATGTATGTATGTATATATATATATATATATATATATATATATATATATATATATATATATATGGGGTGTCTGTGTGTCTGTATGTGTAAACATATAGGTTAAGTGTAAAATAATATTTTTATTACCACCTTCAAATCTTTATTCATGTCTTAATATTTTCAAATTAGATTTGAAGATTTAGACTTTAATTAAGAAATATTACTCCTTAATTGTTATTCACGATATTAAAAATATTAATATTTATAATATTAATAATATTAGTAATATTTTCTAATTTTTGTTTATTGAAATTTAATGCAGATTTTATTTAATTCCTAAGTTATATTGATGAGAAATTAAAACGCTTAAATTGCTATCAAACGTTAACGGAAAAATATAAAATAAAAATATATAAATCTGTGTTTTTCGAAATTAGTTGTGATATACCCACATATAATTCTTTTACTTTCCTTTTCCATCTCTTTTTTCTTATATCTTTACTTCAATCTTTTTTCTCTATATATCGTTTCTGGTGAGACTGCATTTATACAGGTCAATATCTCGTCCTTACAGCACTCCTCACTATTAATATTGTAATAAAATTAATTTAAAATGATTCCTATGTCTCCCTTCCCTCTCTAATTTCGACTATGTTTGACACAATCTCTCACACCACTGTCTGTATCACATTAAATCAACTTCATACTACCCCTCAAATGTGTAATTATATATGTAAATTTAAATTCATTTTTTCTCCCTTGGAAGTGTGGTTTCAGGTACCAGGGAAAAACATATTCCCTGGGGAAATAAATTATAAGCAATGGTCCATTAAACTTTGCCTGTTTTCAATAAATTAATTTCTCTGATTTAAAATTGAGCTATCAGATTTCACCCTCCTTGGGATTATCCATAAGAATTATCAACATTTTCATTATTGATATATATATATATATATATATATATATATATATATATATATATATATATATAAAAATAGGGCAGCATATGATTTACATACAAAGAATAATCACACATAGAATTAATCAGAAGTATTAATGCGATTATTGGCGACATCCATCGCTAGAAAACATAATATTTGCATTAAAATCCTGTTCATCCATAATGCGAGTTTTGATACTTGACAAAAAACTTGTTGTCTGTAGTTTTTCAGTTTATTTGATGTTAAAATGCTAGTACTTACGGATAGTCTTCTATCCATCATCAGGCATGTGTTTTTTTTGTCCTTATAAAATCAGAAACTTGAGACGATATACCTGTATGTCGACCGAAAGATGTTTTTTGAATATCTGCTATTATTGACGGTTGTGTAAGATCTCGGAACGCGCAAAGACGCAACGCTAAGTTTTTCAAAATTTTTAAGTGAGAATTTTATTTAAATATTTCTTGTGATGTGTTAAATCCACGTATTCTATTTTACAAGTGTATTCAGTTTTATGTCATGAACTAAGTATATAGTTCAATAATATAGTGTAATGTCTTAGTAGTAGTTTTTTTTATAGGAATTTTTTATGTACTGCGGATCGATAGTTTATAATAAACATAAAACATTAGGCAGCATATGATTTACATACAAAGAATAATCACACATAGAATTAAACATTTGAAACCTTTTTTTTTCGAAACCTACACTAATCATTATTTTGGATTTTATTTTGAATTAGATTTGCAGATGCTCCCTCTATAATAAAATCCGATAATATACCATACCAAATGCTATAATTCTCTTAGACTGAAATATTAATATTCTTACTGTCGTTTATGCATATTTCCATAGTCTATGCATCAGGCGCCTTCAAAAAGTTGGCGAACATAACTTCTTACAATGTCCTTTGCTTTGTAGCTCTCAATACATTCTGTTTTGTTTTTGTTATCTCCAAGTTGGTTTTGCGTTGTTTTCGTCTGTCCATCTTGTATTCAATCTGTCCTGTGAGTATTAATTTTTCAAAGCCCTTTTTCCAGATTATATGCTTAGAAATATCACATGTTTTTTTTTTCTGAAGTTAATTATATCTGATTTTTATTTTTGTACCTTTGGTCACATGTTCGGTCCATTGTATAGTCAGCTGTTTTTTTTCTGTCCGTCTAGCCTTCAATAAGTCTTATGAGTGTCAAATGTTCTTTCGTAATTATGTTCCCTCTAATTAAAATGCAGTTTTTAAGTAACTAATTGTTCTATTTTTCCATTAAACTTAATCATTCCAATTATTTCTCATCACCTTTCTGTAGAACCTGCTTTCTGTTGCTTCAAATTTCTTCTTCATCTTTGAGGAGATTCTCCAACATTCACTGGCATACAGGAGGAACGATATTACATAATTCAGTACTGTTATTTTTTCTAACAAAAATTTCCTTCTTTTGAGCGTTTTGCTTAAATTTTGGAAAGCATCTTTAGATTTCAATATTGCACATTCTGTCATTTGTTAAAACACTTTGTAAATATTTTAATTGTTTTATTTGTTTGATCTCCGTACCCCCAATTTGTAAATTATATGTTCTGCTGTTCCCTTTCCTTTGCATATAGAACAAACACTTCTAAATCAACCACTTCTAAATCAATCTCTACTAAAATATCCAGAATATGTCGCATATTTAATTTTGCGAAAACATATATTCTATTGTATGAAACAAATGCATTCATTTATTGTGCTTAATATCCCTGATATCATTCAGAGCAGGAAAAATGAATTTCTTCAACCAGCTTCTTGAACAAAAACATTTTTTCTTTTTCTATTTCCGACTGAATTTTGCTACAAGCTTGATTCCATAGAATCGTAATTATTCCATTTGTTATATGCCTGACCAAGCAGATTTTTGCGCAGAAGTTCTTATTTCTTTGCCATTGGGATTTTTAGAAACATTAGAAAAATTTATCTGCTTAAATAGTCCGATACAATATAGATTTGTTTCTTTAGGGAGAAAAAAAAATCTAGATTTTTTTGAGCGATTGTACTCTCAGAATTATTTTATGTACTCATTCAGGACCTTAAAGAATGCTGGCTAACTCACGTGAAAACTATGCGAATGGACGTTACATATATGTACTACTTTGATATTAAAACTAATATATGCAGGTTTGATCAACCACTTAAATATCCAGTAGATTAACATATCAGATTAAGATTACGCATGCAAATGCCTCAAACCCAATGTTAGAACACAGGTGAATTAGAGTCTAAATACTATATTTTCAAGTTTTGGCAGATTCAATAGGAATAGTGTGAATTCGTAGAAGGGGTTGAAAATATTGGAATATTTTAAGAATGTGTCAATATTTCAAAGTTGTTTAGAAGTTCATGGTACGCTGCATCAGTTACACAGCAAAATCCTACTGATGTTGGGAGCGCCTTTGGTGGGAATGAGACAAAAGATGCCAGTGATATCTAATGGGGTTATCAGTACTAAATCGCAGATCGACAAGGAATGCAGCATTGCTACTGAAGTGCCCACATATAAAATATGATATTTACTATGTAAAATAAACATAAACGTCTGTATGACAATAAAAAAAAAGTAAATATTGACAATATGCAAAAGAAATATTCAAAAGCAAAACGGGCAAGGCTGAAGCTTCCATGCTTTCGTTATAAATGAATACGTAATATCACATAAAAGTTGTTAAACAGTGACTTAGGACAGAGCAGCAAAAATATAATGTCTTGACAAAATATTTAAGAACACCGCACAAAAATGAATATTTATCTATCAAAGAAGATTTTTGGGTCATCCACTTTTTGTCATTCTTTCCAAATTTAATTGTAAGTAAAATTACATCGTTCTTATATTTGTCATACTGTAAGACATTTTCTTGCTAGCTAGGAATGCGTGAATCTTTTTTAAAAATTGTTTCAGCAATTTTTAAAACTGAGGTAAAAATCCAAATTTACTGACACTGAATATCCCAAATTGCATTTAACAGGGAAAGGAGTACTCAGATGTTAAGATCGCAATCCAAATAAGTCGCATAAGAATGTATTTTACAATCTTGTTGCAGATAAACAAACTGATGGCTCTTAATCTAAGACAAAAATGGACGTCACAGTTCGACAAACCGCAAATATGATCAGCTTATATAATCTCTACATTTCATGATCTCTGATAAATTTCTGCAGTTTCGAACAGTTCTGCAACTTAGGTGTACAGATGTTAGACGTAGGCATTCTTCTTAACAATTAATCATTGAATTTAAAAAAAACAATAGTGAAAACATGCAAGAAAAAAAGCGCCTGGAACTCCCCAAGGTGCATGAATATTAGACACAGGAATAATGGGGACAGGTTCCGTTCTCTGATCTTTCAAAACTAATGCAGTTTTTCTGTACATATTCGTCATGTCGGAAGGTCACTAGGAAAGAGATATGATTAAGGATATATATTACAAACTTTGAAAAACCTTCCTAAAACAATTGATATTAGAAAAATTAATGAATACATTCTGAAGCTGGGAAAGTATGGATAGTAAAATGTATTTGTTGCATGGTAACGTACAGATTGATAGGCACGTATTTTGATGTAGTACATTTATACAAGACGGCGCTCCATACCAAAATCCAAAGATTGTGAAAGAAGTCAGGTCACTAAATGGACTGACATCTCACCTGACTTCAATCCCATAGGAAATTTGTTGAATTGCATGAAGTGAAACATGGGAAACAGGCATCCAACCAGTACCAAGATGATTGTCGACTTAACAAAAATGTCTGAACCAACTGTGTTATCAATACTATATTAAATAATTGCATAGATTGTACGCTAACTTGTATTGAAACAGTTATCAAAGAGAGACCAAGAGATGGCCAATAAAAATGCCATTTTATATTGAAATTAATAGAAAAGAAGTTTCTTTTAATAATTTGATGCATTGAAATAAGTATTAACTTTTATTTTCTGATATGCAAACTTTACTAATTTATGTAAATAACTGAAACATGGTCTTAAACATTTGGTCATGAATGTATTATTCACTAAATTCGCATATATTATTAGATATCGCAGATTGAGATATTGTAACATGGTATATTATCTTGACATACATCACATGAAACAAAGATCCTGATTATTAATAAAATATTGAAGTGTTAGAGGAGTCACCGCCCAAAACCCTGATGTTAACATAATCGAATCTACAGTGACGCTTGAAATATTTGGCACATGCTAAATTTTATTGGGGGTAAATATAATGAGCAGCGAAACAATAAGTTGTAAATTAAATTGACCAAATAATTAAAACAAACAAAATTGTAATTATTTATTCAAAAAAGTTATTTATTTCCTCCAAAGAGAAAATTGTACACGTAGAAAATTATGGGAATCCCACTCAGTATTGGAGGAACTCAAGTAGTTAATACATTCAGTTGAACTACATTTGGATGCTTAATTATTAAATTTAAGCTGACCAATCAAAAAAAAACATCTTTTGTGAGTGTTTTGGGACAAATAAATTATAAGGGAGGAAAAACAAGCAAAGACACTGCAATGGTAAGTTCTAACCTCACAGATAAATAATGCCGAGAGGAGAGTCTATATCTAAGAACATCAGGAAGAAGGAAGGGTTATAAGAATATATGAATATTTTCCAGCAACTATATAAGAAAAATGATGCCACAACTGAAAGAGAAAAAGAGAAAGATGGAGAAATAACGGAAATATTTAATAATTTTTATTAAATTTAATTTATACCTTGTTTTTATTATTTTATGATTTACCTATGTTAATTATCTTATATTATATTATAAATATTATTTTTTTTAGATGCTATATTTTAATTACCCTACAATAACTTTTTGTAAAATAATTATAAAAACCTTCACTAATTTAAACATTGAAATTCCTTATGTATATTTTCCTTATTGAAACCGGATATTAATAATTTAAAATATAGGTAAAATTTATTAGTTTCATTTTTGCGGAGGGAAATGTCTATTCGTATGAGGTATGTTTGAATATCTAACATATGTAATTTATTTATATATGCTCTGTAATACATAATAGAATACTCTTTGTGGACCAATTTTAATATTTTATATTATTAGGATGGACTTGGATTAATTACCCATTTCAAATGTATATATATATATATATAATTATGTATGTGTATATATATATTTTTATATATATATATTTATATATATATATATATATATATATATATATATATATATATATATATATATATATGTATATATACATATATATATATATACACACATATATATATATACACACACACATATATATATATATATATATATATATATATATATATTATTTTAGTATATTACATCGAAAATATGTCAGATTCGCTTACTGGCGCTTATTCGCTCGTAGTTTACAAACGCCGCACGAGATGTGTTATATAACATCGGAACACGGCTTCAATTGTGTAGGATTTTGAAAAATTTTTATGTAATATCCTAAATAAAATATATATATATATATATATATATATATATATATATATATATATATATATATATATATATATATATATAAATCAAAACTTTCATAGAGATATCATGCATGTTGTCAAATTCCTTTTAGAAATATTTAATCTGACAACAGTGTACAAAGGAATTCTCAGATTGATGAATAAAATGTCTTCAAGCAAATGACGTTTATAGATCTTATCGACGTGTATACTTCTTTGAATATTGGGCAAAGTTACTACAGAATCAGTAAAAAAATCTGTACCAAACTACAGAAACCTGATCCCTTAAAAACTTTCATCAACAACACAAACTAATATGGATACAACATGAAAGTTTACGAGAACATTTTAGCATACCTAATGTGTTGACCTTCTGCACTAATTCAATGAATCGGTTCTGAAGCAATCCCTCCTCACTACGGAAAAGAGCAATAACAGTTTCTGAACCCGAGAAAACTAATTTTCAGAAAAAAATATTTTAATAGAAATATTTTATAATTTTCAACCGAAATTAATGGCGAATGTTTCCTTCTAAGGAAACGGCTTCTATTGCGATTAATATTATCATAATTATGTTTGATATCAGTACAATTTAATATACTACGTCCCTTTGCATAGTCATTTGTGTTTCAGCATTAATTTATTTAAAATATCTTCTTCGTAAATCAACATGCTTTATCAATAATAACGTCATCAATAATTTCCTTCAAAATAAACTTTAACAATCCCCGAAGTTTTCCAATAAAAGACATGTATTTTAGCAAGCCTGAGAATTTCCGTAATCTAATTAATGCTTTGCAATTCTCAAAATGGGAATATTAATATCTGAATTAAATTTACTCTAATCAGTCTATTTGAAATTATTATATGAATTCGATGTTTTTGTCAAATTAAACTCGTTTTAAACAATTTGGATATAATTAATATAGATTGCATCTTTACGATTATATTTTCTTTGTTCCTTCGGATGCTGTCATAAGCTATTGCATTGAAGGAACGGATAGTTAAAAATATAAAAATGTTGTAATGTATTAATAGATAGTGCGAAAATTTTGTAATTTAACTGAAATAATCTTTCCAGGTTTTTCGGCTGAAGAAATCAAGTGGCTGTTTGTGGTCGATTTTTGTATTGTTCCTTCCTGATTACGTATGTATTGGTTCAGTATTTTGAAAATTTTTTTTCTTTATTTTAATCTTTTGTTTAGATGCTTTGAATACATTTCTTTTTCTTGGCCTCTAAGTAAAGATTGATACACACAAATTTCATATCATTATGCTGCACGTTTTCAAACTCGAAAATGACGCGAACGCGACCATTGCTCAAAATAACTATGTTTGACGGGAGAATGAGTTTTCAGGACGGACTTTGTCTTCTTCGATTCAAAATGCATATTCTTACAAATTTGAGTTTCGATACAAGCCACATCTTGTTTGTAAATCATCATAGGGCATTGAAGAAATAAGGATAGAACGAGATGGATATAACTAATATGTTGACCTCCTGCCCTAATCCCCAAAAAAAACCTTTCGGAAGAAATCCCTCATCACTACGGGAAAAAGCAATAACAATTACTGAACCTAAGAAAACTATTTTGCAGAAAAAAAGTTAATAGAAATATTTTATAATTTTCAACCGAAATTAATGGCGAATGTTTCCTTCTAAGGAAACGATTTCTATTTATTACGATTAATATTATCATCATTATGAACTGTTATTCTGTAGTACCTTCGTGCAATATTCAAAGAAGTATACACGACGTTAAGATCTATAAACGTCATATGTTCTGTAAATTTACATTGAGCACTATTTTGTAAAAATAAAAATATCTATAAGAACACCGGATTATATAACTTACTGTTCTTTCTTTTATTTATACATACATACATATATATATATATATATATATATATATATATATATATATATATATATATATATATATATATATATATATTAATTCGAAACTTTTATATAGATATCATGAATGTTGTCAAATCCCTTTAGTAATATCTAATCTGACAAGGGTGTAGAAAGGAATTCTCGTCTTTAAACAATATTGTGGTGTTGTGTGCTCGAACTAAACAACGGATGCCCCCAAAAACACACGGCACATAATTCTTGGGAACATCAGTGTATGAATTTTAGAGACATAAAAAATTAATTCTTTAGTAGACATTATGTACCAAAGCATATATAGCAATTTTTGTTATTTTTGATTTCTCTAACACTCCGTATTACAGGTTCACATATTGTAATCATTACTATGCTTGGCTGGCTTAGGAGATTTTTCTTGCCTAGCATTTGTGCTGATTCCTTAAGTTTTCATATTTTCCAGTGGTGTTCACTGTCTGTTATTTCAAACTCATCGCACAGGTGCTGGTGAGCAACGCTTCGAATCCACATATGGTTACCTACGCCTGGCTTGTCTATTTCCCCTCTTGTTACGGCTTTACGATATTCTTTCAGTCTAACCTTAAGGCGACGTTCTGTTTCTTCGTTTTATTTCTTACCACAGCTGCTCGGTAATCTAATACATAAATACAGTATTACGTAAACATGTATGCTGTATTTTGTGTTCTTTTCTCAGTTTAGTATAGCATCGGATTCGTTTCAACAAAAATTAAAACCAAATTAAATTGAAAAAAAAAAAAAACACAAAACAAAGTATATTTTTAAGTGGTTAATTTTCTATGATTCGAATCGTGAATTCGCAATTACCCTGTTATTACAAAAAGAAAATAGACACTGGATTTTATTTTATGCGAAAGAGAATAGAAACAGGAGAGGAAGAGATATTTACTGGAGATACACAACTTTTGTGTTAACAATGACAGTGTCAAATGAAAGACAAGGAAATCAATGCAGTAAACTGAAACACTCTTTCTTGAATTCCATCTTCCATTTCAAACCTGAAACTAAAAGTATCTAAGCAAAACAGGTTTCATTTTTAGAGGTAAACAGTTTGAAAACTTAATATTAACTGAAATTAAAATCTGCCTTCTGGGATGCGCAGCAATACCGATATGAAATGAATTTCTATTGATCTAAAGTGTCTTATTCATTCATTTGTGCAAAAATAACGATTTACTGCTGTTTATATAAAGGACATGGATCCTATGCACGGAAATCTACGTCAAAATACCTGCAGACATTGTGATATGTATATCATTATGAAACATTATTTTACTAATTATTATTTCATATCTACACAATAAGCTTTCTTCGTAGATTGTAAATCATTAAAATAGTCATATCATCGATAATGAAATGTAAATTACGGAATTCCTATATATATATATCTCGAAAATATTAAGCGTACATGTCAACAATCGATTTGGATATTATATAATCTAATATGATTTTCGTGAATGATTACAATAGAAAGGAAAGTGGTTATCTTTTTGGCTGTAAAGACGAAAATAATGAGAAAACATGAAATAGTAATTACGAATCATTTTCTAGAAAAAAATAACGAGTTTTAAGAAAATTATCATGTGATTCAAAATAATAATAAAAAAGTATAACCATTACTATCTACATATATTGCAATATTTTTCTTTACTAATTATCAATCAATCAGTCAGTTAGGAGCTATACGTGATACTCGTTTGGGTGATCATATCGATGTATGACTGACTAGATATAATTTTTTGGCAGTAGGTTGCCGTTTCGTTCGCGGTATCGTTGCTATAGAACTCAGTATATCCTGTTATTCAACCCATAGCCGGGGAGTATGGACATGGATCCATCTTTTTCCAAGGGTATTTGTGCGTACGTGATTATAACGAAACTAATAGTAATTTGAACACGGCTTTCTGTTTTCTCGTTTCGATAACGATATCCATTACGCTACAACGCATATCACGCAATAAAAGGCCAAAAAGCCACCTAAGGTAGAGCACTAATTGTTGACCTGTGCCTTACGGACGCATGTGGTTTGAAAACGCAGATTAAAAAGTGGTCATATGGTACTTGTTAAAATGCATGAATTTGATATTATAAAACAGCATATTTTTTAAAATTCGACAATTCCTATTTAGCTACAATGGAGTCGACTTTTCATTATCCGCATTTTAGTGAGTACAAAAACATATATATATATATATATATATATATATATATATATATATATATATATATACAGTGTAAATCCCTGATATAAGAGACCCGGATATAAGAGAGATTTTCTCTGGTCCCAAATTAGAGCCTGTGTTAATGTATATAAATTAGACCAAATAAGAAAACCCGGATATAAGAGACTTCTTCTCCGGTCCTGACAACTCTCTTATATCCGGGTTTTTATATATATATATATATATATATATATATATATATATATATATATATAGATAGATAGATAGATAGATAGATATAGATTCAGATAGATATATACGTAAATATATAGATACAAATATAGATATAGAAAGAGTAAAAAGCTAAAGTTTAAAATAAGCTTTAAGTTAAAATATAATAAAATTTAGGGCACAATGTATTGTCAAAGTTGACAGAGCCTCAATATAATAAGATAATAGTATGAATAACTAAATCCGTTACACAACGGAATTTTAGTGTGTTTTATATATATATATATATATATATATATATATATATATATATATATATATATATATATATATAGAGAGAGAGAGAGAGAGAGAGAGAGAGATTATTATTTTAAAATAAGCTGTACTTAGGCAAAATAAATACATTCATATGAATTTTATTAAATAATAAAAGGAAAGTTTATAACATCAAAATTTTATATAGTTTTTCTAATTTCCGACTCTTTGTCTGTTAGAAAAACTTAATAAAAATTTGCACTGACAGACTTTGTAAACATTGTTTAATAAAATGTTCATGCTCATATATATATATATATATATATATATATATATATATATATATATATATATATATATGTGTGTGTGTGTGTGTGTGTGTGTGTGTGTGTGTGTGTGTGTGTTGCTTAAAGCGCTCACAATTCCTTTAGCAACCAGGCAGACTCTGAAATTGGCGGACAGTTTTACTGTATTATATGACTTTGTTTACTTGTCATCCCGCGTCAGTTACTATATATATACGCTCGCTTATCTTAAAATGTATTGGTAAAACAATTAATGTTGATTTATAGGGCTATAATTTCTTATACACTAGCACATTTGTCCACACGCTTTCCCGAACGTATTATGGCACTGTGCCTAGTTTAAAGTACACAGGATTATGAACAACAACTGCTCAGCTCATTGGCACTTCCCTAATGAGACACATTTGAGGTTTCGGGATTAAGTTTACTGTCCATTTAATCAGGCCGTGTAATATACTAGGGTCCCTCCCCACTACACTGGAACAGAACACAATAACAGAGAATTCTCATAAGAATACGGGTTCATTACTTGATTCAAATACACGCTTATTGGAAATGTATGGGAGAAAAGCTTATTTAAAAGTAGAAGTCATCAGCTTAATTGTTACAAGTGATGATTATACAACTAACACGGCACTTTATTATTAGGTCGCATCTCGGATCCTGGATTAAAATTTTTCTTCCAGATTTTGTCTTTTCAGTGGTATTACCTGGTTTCATAGCCATTAATATTAAATTAAATTACTAGAAAACATATTTTTATTAATCATGTTCTCTATGAGTTAATGGGAAAATAAATACGGTTGTATGCGCGATTTCAATAGCGTACATTTTGGATAGAGGCGTATATGTCTAAGTAGCACTCGGAAATTTAATTTTGGAAAATTAATTTTTCAGTGATAAGAACTGTATCACACCAAACTTCACAGCAGAATAGGACAGATGTTGTCTGGGGAGTTTTTCTGAAAATGAAATTGTGTATAATAACAAATGAGTTATTGAAAAATCGGCTCTTGTTTTCTATACGCCAACATGAATGGGATATGCCGAGATTAAATTGCTAGATCCGTGCAAACACATGATTAAATTTTTAAAATTACTGAACGATTTCTGTATTTTCCTTCAATGCTTCAGTATCCAAAGGACTCCTAAGGAGAGGTACTAAATAGACAGCACCACGCCCTTTTAAGATGAAGTTAAAAAAAAAAAACTAGTGCATATAAAATTTTGCTATAACTTACGTTTTCAAGAACAAAGTAAAGTTGAGCTCAAAACAGTTTTTAACGCTTCTTCCACATTCCCAGAATGGAACCAATCATTCACCAAGTATTAAACATCGAACTTACATTTGAAATATAAAATGTATAATAAGGACTGCCCCTTTATGCTGGACTATATTAGGGAAACTTTTTATAAAAAAACTGTTTTTAAAATCACATCACCATATGCAAGGCAGTAAAACCACAAAAGCACAAGAGTTTACTGAGCGCGAAAAAATATATAACAAAAACGAAGAGAAGCATTATTAAGGATTGAAAACAATGGAAGAGTAATCCAGCAGACCGTAGATAAAGCTTGACATTGCATTTACTTTTTTGAAGATCAAATTTGGCTAGATAGCATGGAACCGGTAGAAAGTTCCACAAGCGAGAATTGCAAAAAAAGGAAGTGTTAACATAGAACTTGCTTTAAATTTTAGCCTCCTCAAGTGGGAGTTGGTTGAGTCCATCCGTCACTCTAGTACTGAGCTTAAATTGATCACATCTTGGTACCATAAAGAAGAGTTAATTCAAATAATTATCATGAAATAATTTATACAAAAGTCACAAGGAAAGTACATTACCACGGTAGAAATGTGACAAAAGTCGGAACGTCAGGTCAAGACCAACAATATTGAGGATACTTCTTTTGATTTTTATCAAGAATCTGTAAATATACAGCAGGAGTGCCAGAACATATGTGGCAGCAATATTCAGAAGCATAGACCAATGGAAAATTTATAAATAGATTCTGGAGAGAAAGAAACATTCTTTAGCAGCAGACCTAGCAATGGATACAATATAATCTTTACCCTTCATGTCAGCCGAGAATCTTAGCTCGAGAAGGCGGAACAAATCCCTCCCATTGAGGTTAGCGTCAGCCATAATGATGAGAGAAAGGAAGGCGTCTTTCACGTGAATAAGACAGAGATTTTTTTTTGGAGGCGTTATAATTGATAAGACGTTCCTTACCACACTTGACAACAGACAGTAAGTTATTTTTAGAACACCTGCTAAATTGCCTGATCAGAATTACTATCGAGACAGGAGTAAATTATTGTCATCAGCGTAGATATCAAGTTGAGAACTGATGTCATCATGAAGGTCATCGATGAAAATTTAGCACAAAGTACTTCCAATGATAGAGCCCTCGTGGGAGACCTGCATGAGTACAAAATGTTTTAGAACATGAGTGCACAAAATTTGGAGAGACAGATAAACAACGTTTATTCTGCCCAGCGGGTACAACAGGAAAATGACTTTTCAATTAGAATCTCTTTCATGGAAAAGAGATTCTAATTGAAAGGGTTAATGGTAAGTTATTTCCATTGGACTGTAAACACAACACAGTGGTCATTCAGGATAAATTTTATTTTGAAAATTTCAATGTGTGAAGGACATGGGTATACGAAAAACTTTCAAACGCTTTAAAGATACGTGGTCCCACTCAAAGAAATATATTAATTTGTTTTTATCTGAAAGCGCTAACATTTGCAGACGAACTAGCTGTTAAGTATTAACTCTGGATTAACTGGATTAAGGATTAACATACTGTAGTATTTCTGGATGCATGGCTGCTTAGAGCTAAGAATAATAATTCTAAGCCTGGATAAATCCTGAGTTGGATTTTCCTTACGACATTTTCAACGTATTATAGAATAAGAATGTGATTAAAGTGGGATATCCATATGCATATGTGGTGATATTCTAGGCTAACTTGGATGTGGCACAGAGCCAAAAATATTGTGCACGAAATGAGGATTCAGCTGTACGAGACAAGCCTGCTAGCAATTACATCACGTCGAGCAGCTTGGACACGCGTACATATGACTAAATAAAAATATGTGTCAGCACCCTTGGTATTTCGCATTTGAAAACGCAACAAATAGAAAATATTAACGCAAACGCTCGTCAGCTGTGTTGCTTATTGTGCTTTTTTTCAAGCAAATCACACCAAGCAGGCGGTAGTGTTGCTAGCACGCAAGAGGGTTACAGAGAGTCAGAGTAGGAATAAAGTGGTGTGATTTAGAAAAGGATAAAGAGGACATATATCAAGATCAAGGCATCAGAAGATGTCTATTGACATTACATTTCAATATTTGAAGCTTATATCTATAAGGGAAACAACCGATATGAAGGGAGTTCCACCGACGGGAGGTGCGAGATAAGAAGCTGTTAAAGTAGAAGAGATGGCTACATTCAGCCGTTTCGACAGCGAAAAAGTTGGGACCGAGATACCAACCTACCAGCACGCTTAAATTCCTGCATTTTGGGAACCAGTGAAAGTGGGTTGTCGGAGCAGTTGCGACGAAAATATATGTAGAAAAGACAGAGGGAAGCCAAAGCACGTTTGTGAGGAACTAATTGAAACGCGATGCCAGATCAGGACCAATGACATTGGATTTTGGCGAGAGACTCAAGATGAACAGCGGGAGCACCAGACAATATATGACAACATATTCGATGTGATGATAGTTCTATGGAAGGGTGCTTTATAAACGTTAGCTTTAAAAATGCCGGTTTACATGGGATTTATCCTTGAACCAAAAATAAAAGAATAAGGCAAAATATCGACATGCAAATCCAGGTTTAAGGCGAACATTTGCCCATGCATGAAAGTTGCTGTAATTTCATCGATATTTTCCATATTATGAATAACTCAGGGTTTATGAATTAAATCTACACCAACCTCTAACGCAAGGGAGCGCCTGCATTGATCCCTCCCTTTAATAATTTTATCCTGCATAAAAATGCAATCTCTTTGGATTTATCTACATAATTACTGGGAAATAATGTAGCAAAGGGCAGAGTTTAATATTTACGTCTGAGGTATATGTAAGACAGGGGACAAGAATTTCTTCCTCGACTTTTCTCAGTTAGCGACGCCACATGTGACAGGTTTTAACCCAAGTCATCCATCTTGGAACTGCTAGTGCCTGGGTGATGGACACTTGGAACTTAAACACAACCTCTTCTCACGTTATGCTGATTTATGCCTATGTGCAACAGCAGCTTTTATATATTGCCCATCTGGTGTAATATTGATAACTAAGTTTAACGTTTTACAAACTGTTTTGTCTTTTACATATTTATTTCCACCCTGGTTGTGTGTGGCATTTATAAATAAACTACAGAAATTGCGAACTGAAAATATACATACACACACACACACACACACACACACACACACACACATATATATATATATATATATATATATATATATATAATATATATATATATATATATATATAACGAAATGTACCTTCCAAACACATCATAATTTTAATGCGAGAGAACCTCTTATTATAGATGAAAAAGTGATTTAAACAGGATGTGGAGAACAGAATGAGATGAGCATATGAACAACGACAAAGTTTTAGATAAATTGGGTACAAAAAACTTATAAATAACACTAGAAAGAGTGTTGAAATTCTTAGGGTGCATAACGATGGCTTAGAAAACTTGACATTCACAGGATATATAGAGGGCATGAGGGACAGATGTAAAACAGCGCATAACGTACCTAACCAGCTTGTGTAAATGGTTGATAGAATAGGGTTTATTAGAGATTGCAAAAGGATAAAATTTACTAAGATTTACAAACAACATGAAACTTTAGAGAGTCATGATTGACAAGGTCCTGAAGGGACATAGCACATAGGAGAAGAAGAACAAGAAAAAGAAGAAGAAGAAGAAACTTATTTGTACATGCTATTTCTAAATTACTTCTCTTTTTCCCTGAAAATGACTGTACCCATTGTTTCTAGAAGGGAGAATAAACTATGCTGATCTCAAAATATTTTTTAAAGCCATAGTAATGCCGATATGTTAAGAACGTAACTTATATTATAACCACAAGTAACAAGCTAATAATACTACCTGGATACTACCTGGCAGCTTTGTTTACATGGAAAGTAAACATGTATTAGGCCAATGAACATAGCAACGTGTTCAGTATATTTAACAGAAAAGCATACAGTTTCCCCTTTACAAAAAGTATGAGAAAGATATTGCTTTTTAGTTTCGACAAAAAACGAACACATAGGGAATGTAAATTTTATGACACATTCGTTAGGAAATATAAAATCAATTCCATATTGAGAAGTATTTATTATTCTGATATATATATATATATATATATATATATATATATATATATATATATATATATATATAAATAAAGATTTCAACTTTTCATTTCACAGGATCAAATATAAAATTGTCGGGTTAAATAGGCTAAATTTTATGATGTGTCAAATTTAATTCAGAATATCAAGGAAAGGTCAGCAACATTATCTTTATCTCTCAAAAGATAATGTACGCTACAGAATTAGAAAGAATTCGGCTCTATTCGATCTGGTCCGTCCCCTAGTCGTTAGAGTATCTTTTCAAAGGGGTGCCCGATTTGTGTGCACGTGGTAGACATGGCGAATTCTCATCTACCAAGATTTTGGCCGTAGAGGAAAAGTGGAGAATAAACGACTTCATTAGCATCTTCCATTAAATAAAAAAGGAAGAAAATCGCCCCATGTCTTTCTTTGCCTCGCAAAGTGATACAAAGAACAGGAGTATGCGAATTTTTTTTAAATAGAGCATTTGGACGAATATCAAGCGAAGATTGTTTTAGGGTGGAAAAAATAGAGAGGAAACGAAAGGGCAAAGAGTCTGAAAAGGAGAAGAAGCAGAAAAATGATAGAAAGAATAAAGAGAGAATCACAGAATAGAAAGGAGACTATATCATGTTAGAAAGACAATCGGGAGAATATAAAATGCATATAGAAATAGAAACAGTGTGAGAGAAGTAGACGATATTATATGGCATTTTTAGATTTCCAGATAATGGTGAACGAAAGGGCTCACACACACACACATACAGAGAGGGGGATTATGATATATATTGTTATTCCTGGAATGAAGAGAAAAGTCGGAAAAGAAGAAACTGAAATCGAGAAAACAAAAATTGCAGCGGCAGAAAAATGAGAAAAAAAAACCCCGAAAATCTACAGCTGAAATACGTAAAGCAAGAATATAGTTCATCAAATTTTAAGAAAAATATTCCACGAATACAAACGTGACAAGATGAACAAATCGAAAAACTTCAAAATTATAAAGCAAAGAAAAGACGTAATAATTGATTTAAAGAAAGCAGATCAATAAGGAAGAATGACAAAGTCTGTAAGAAACCTTATTTCTAATAGGCGGTTTAATTTACTTCACTAGTTAAGTACAATAAGGGTAAATAAATAACAAATTGAAGTATAAGTAATTAAATGTAAGTAAATGAAACACATTTCGAAGCAAAAGTCGATTAAAATAAAACTTCTGAAATATTTATATTTTTTTGCAGTTTACAGTAATTAGGGAAATGTATAAACTCATGACATTCATCTTTTTTCGTTTATTCAGTCAGATGTAGTGCTATATAATTTGCAATATGAACTAAAGAGTATATTCCACATGGAATAAAGGTACTATTTCGTGTAAAATAAATGAATGTTTTAATTCCTTGAGAATCATTAATAACACGTTGTAGAGTTATTCCGTAATCTTATATAGCTATTCACTATTATATTGCTATTCATTATTATATGATTGTTCGTTGTCACTTTGCGTGAGGATATCAATTGGCCGTAGAGGAAAAGTGGAGAATAAACGACTTCATTAGCATCTTCCATTAAGCATGAGATATTAATGTTCATTTTTATTTCATTCTTTTTTAAGTAAAGAAATGATATAACTACTCTGACGTTATTCTCATTAACTGACGTAGTTAATTCTATCATAGCAGCCTAAGAGACATAAGAAATAATTATCTATGCATATTTACAAATCTAACATTCGTCCGTGTATTGGAGGCGTTGCCATATCTGGTCTGGTACTCCCGCTACGCATCTCGAGTTTCATGAGAAAATCCAAAGAAGCATCTGCAATATAATTGATCCTCACTTGGCATCTCGACTTCAGTCACTTTCTCACCGATGTGACATGGCTTCCCTCTGTCTTTTCTACAAATACTTTCATGCTTACTGATCTTAATAAAAAATTTTGCCCCTGATGGCCGTACTACATGAATCTAAGTTGGCTGCTAGATTGGCATCTAGATTACACCATGTTACATTTGAATTAGTCAAATGTAACTTCTACTACAACAGTTCATTTTCTCGCACTACCCGCCTATAGGAACCACTTCCGTTTCCTTGCTTCCCTGATAACTTCTTTTTCTCTATGTGCTGTGTCCTTTCAAGGTGTTGGCGATTATGGCTCTCCACTTCCTCCGATCCCTTGAAACTCTCAATAAGTTTCAACTCTCTGTCACCTCCCCCAGTATACGTTCTCTCATCTACTTGCTTAAGCTCACCAGGTATGCGATGCATTGCTTTTCCTTGTCTCACTTTTCCTATATTTGACCTGTGAATCTCGGGGACCATCTTTCTCATTATGTCCCAGAAAATTCAACTGCCTCTTCCTGATGTCAAATATAAACCTCCTCCTTGATTGCATCCTGTCCAAAACATCATCCTTGCTCATACACTCGGTCCATGATATACTCAGCATTCTTCTATAGAACCACATCTCCTTCACCTTAAGTCTCTTCTTCATCTTTGAGGAGACCGTCCAACATTCGCTGCCATAAAGAAGGACAGATGTCACGTAACAGCTCCCTAGACTTTTTGTTGGCAAAGAGATACTCCCGTCTCACAATCCTCTGCCCGACCTTTGGAATTCGTCCTTGTCTATCTCAATGCGTCTACGGATCGCAATGTCGCACTTGCCATCCTCTGTCAAAACCTTTCCCAGATATTTAAACTTTCGCATCTGCTTGATTTTAGGGTCACAGGCCTGCAAATCGCATTTCGGACTTTACTGATGATCATGCATTTTGTCTTTTTGTAGTTTACGCTTAGTCCCTTCTCACTCTCCTTCGCTATCTTCTGTAGGAGGTTTTGTAATTTCTATTCCGTATCCGCGTATCGAATGTTGTTAAGTTTGTGGCCGCCAATACTGAATCCCTGTAGGATTTCCAGTTCTCTCAGAATTGTCTTACTGAATAGGTTGAACAGTTCCGGTAAAAAAACACATCTTTGCATTACACCCTTTTCTGTTTTTGTATATTCTGTGAACTCGTACTGTATGTTCATGCATGCTCTTTGCTGCCAGTATTGGTACTCGAATATTTGGATATATTTTCCGAATATATCAAAGGTGCTGAGCAGTTCCGTGTGGCCTAATTTACCGATGACCTCTGCGTAGTCTATGAAACATAGGTATTTCTGCATTTGTACTGTTTCTTCTGATAACATTCGGAGCATGAATATCGCGTTCCTTGTTCAGTTGCATTTAACGAACCCTTCATGTTCTGGCTTAATTCTGCTACGCTCTACTCATCAGAATACGGATGATGAGATTTGTTACGTGTCTCATTAGGCTGTGTGTCAAGTGAAGTTCTCATTCGTTTGCGACTGGTTTCATAAAATTTTGTCAAATTTAAACAGTAGTTCTTTATTTACTTTGGAGAAGAAACACTTTAGTTATTATGTACATTGTATTTGTTGTATAGATAATATTATTTGGAAATTTTTCGGACGGCTTTAATTGTGATATTGATAGTAATCGCATAAATGGGAGAAATATCTATTGACCCGCGATTCTTTGAAGTGTTTGGTCATGCTGCAGTTTTGTTTGGAATCTCTTTCGCAAGAAAATATTTAAGGAAGAATTGTGACAGAGTGGAAAAAAATATACATTTTAAGCGTCAGCCCTTTAGGACTTCATCGTACTCAAGTGAATTTTACTTTAATGTGCTTTAAAATGTGCTAAAGTAGGACGGAACACTTATAATTTTCCGTTTATATATATATATATATATATATATATATATATATATATATATATATATATATATATATATATATAAAACAGAAAATTATATATATAAACAAAAAATTATATATATAGGTGTGTGATTGCGCTTATATATATGTATGTATAATATCTATACATACATACGTATGTATATATATATATATATATATATATATATATATATATATATATATATATATATATATATATATCTTATTATAAAAAACGCAGGTTGTGTGTGTGTGTCTGTAACGTTTATATGTTGGATCGAATTTCCTACATTTTTTAGACGATTTCAACAAAACTTCACAGGACTACATAAATTACCTTTTGGTGGTTCTAACGGCGCCGAAAATGGGAAAAACATAGTTGTTTTTTAAGAAAATCAATTTGAAAACACGATTAAGACACATCGTGAGAATGAAAGGGGGACAACTCACCCACGAAAATGTAAACAAAAGAGCATAGCATGATGAAAAAGACGCCGAACTTGACGAAAACAAAATTTTATCGTCTAATGTTCATATTATTATTAAAGAGGAAAGTTCAAAGTATTTTGGGTGTATTTTTTTACATTTTTTAATCGTTCCTAGCACGTCTGAAATTTTCGTTAAAAATATTGTTTTTTTTTTGGTAAAAAAAAAGGACAGATAATCAATCATTTTCAATCATTTTTTTCGATTTGATAAAAAAGATTGAAAACTTACTTTTAAATCTTCTTTTAAAAATGAATTATTATTTTTTCAAAACTGATTTTAATAAAAACAGATATTATACTGTTTATTTAATATATTTTGAACCAAGCTTAACTTAGCTTCTGCGCCGAAAAAATGTAATTTGAAAATAAAACAAAGCAGGTCATAACCTTTCGCGTCGCTTGACAATTGACGAAAGGCACATTCATGACGTTTAGATAACTTACGAGAGGGTAATTCTTTCTACGGATGGAAGGAAGTGAAATTATTTAAGTGAACAAATTATTTGCCTCGTTACTTTTAAGGAAAACTTTCAACGCTCTAATTTTTTATTTTTTATTTATTTTTTTTTTTTAGTACTTAGCTTTCATTTTTACGTTTACGTTGCTTTATGGAAAATATAAAGAAATTAAAAAATAAGACTGTTAATAGTGAGATTAAATTTCATAAGAAAAAAAGGTATCTAATTAATTTAGGTACCTTTCTTATGAAATTTTATCAGAAGTGTACATAAAATACTATAATTTTATGTACATTTATTACATTTTACTGTGTTATTTGTATTTCCATTCATTTTATTATTAATTTTGATATTTCATTTATGAAAAAATGCCATAACTGAGATTAATATAAAAATAAGATCATATAAATTAAAGTTTAGCAGTAGTTAAATTTCATAAGATGATACTGTTACTTGTAGGTACCCTTCTCAGTTGAAATTTAAATCTCAAATTAACTTCTCCATACGTGTTTCGCAAAAGTAAAGGGCTTAACAGCGGAGAACAATGCTAAACTCAAATAATGCAACTAAATTTTATTCTGGTTGGTCTTCCGTACTTGATAATTACTGTCCGACTATAAACACAAAAATTACATTTCTTAATTACCATGGCTAACCTGATTGGTCCAAATTATACAATTTTCAAAGCGCTAGACAATTACAATCTCACACGAACATTTTGAAAGGTTGATGTTGCATTTAACTAATGTTAAAATATTTTTTTAAATTCAATTTAAACATTTTTTAAAAACCTTTTTAAAATTAAAGAAATGAGAAATAATTGAATTAAAAATTCAATTTTCATTGAAAAAATTTTTTGCTTCCAGAAAATATGGTCTATATTTATAAAAACAAATTAAAACAAATAAAAGCATTTGAAACTAAATAATATATTTGTTTTATTGAGTTTTGTATGTTACAATTCGCAGCTGATTACGTTGGCCAAAAAAAAAAAATACATGATTTGCATTCTTCAAAGCCTTGTGCTTTTAACTATTGTAATCACTAAAACCAATGGTCTCGAATTTCTAGAGTTTTTCATAATATTAGTTATGGGGGGGTTAATAAATATAAAAAATATTTCTGCCATGACTTTAATAAAAAAAATACATATTTATAATTATTTCGATCATCTGTGAATAGTTTCTGAAAGTTTCATTAACATTTGACAATTATTTTTATTTTTGCAAGATTTTCCAAATTAATGTGTGTAAATACAAAAAAAAAACGCGCTAAAAATTATCTATGTTATTTACTACCCCTTGTTGCGACAAAGAGAAAAAAGGTTTTTTAAATCAAAATTTATAATATTCTAAAAAGATGGAAAATTTTTTTAAAATAATTTTAAAAAAATTTAGTCTATTCTCTTCATAAAAACATAAGCATTTTGACGATAAAATTTTGTTTTCATAAACTTTAGTGTCTTTTTCATCAGACTATGCTCTCTCTATGTTTTAGCAATTCCGTGGAGTGACTTAGGTTAAAAAACCCAGGTTGTTTGTGTGTGTGTGTGTGTGTTCCTTTATATATGGGATCGGATTTCTTACATTTTTCAGCCGATAAAACAAACATCCACTTTCTTTTTTGTCAGGTAGTATTTCTTATTGTCTTGCAGACTTTTTTCTTTATTTACATTCAGAATGCTTTAAAAATTTCCATTTACAAGACAATTGTTTATAATAAAATTCTATTCACCAATCGATAGACTCATAACGATTGTAAACAATGTTTTTGTTTGAGTTTGGGTTTGACCAATTCGTAAAAAAAAAATAATAATTAGGACATGCGTGTCCGTCAACCTTAAACAATAATCTTTGTCAATTTTATTTTTCAGTCTTTATGATGGTCGATACTTGATCTATCTCTTATTGTTACATCCCCGGGCAACGCCGGGCTCTACTGCTAGTATTTTATATATTTTCGTTTCTTTTCTGTAAGTGCTCAATATTATTGATAGAGCTAACACAAACACAGCATAACAACAAGATACCTACTTTGTCTACACGAAAACGTATCAATTATCTCCCATACACAACAAAAGGAATTACTGAACCTAAGATCGGAAATAATTTCAAAATTCAGACACGAAAATAAATACCTTATATTACCGTTCATTCCAAACGGATAATACGTAAAAAAAAATAAATAAAAAAAACAAAGAATAGATTCGAGGGTACAATTCAATATTATTTTACATATACTACCACTTTAGTTTCCACTATTTCTGTCACCTCCCTATGCGCCATCCGAAAACTAACGACTATCATTATTTTCACTTCATCTCCTCACCAACAACATTAGTACTGCGTTTTGACTTTGTTATTATTGCTGTCATTATCTATATATAAATACTATTATTATTATCTATATATAAATACTATTATTACCATTGTTACTATTTAGTTATTACAACTTCAATTATTTCTATATTTTGTTATCCCTTCCACAACCATCATCAATATTATCGCTCTTTTATTACCACTGCCATCATTATTTACTACTGTTATTATCTATTATTTTATCATTATTACCATTGTCATTACCTTTTATTATTAACATTGTCATCATATTTTTATTACCATTTTCAATATTTAGTTATTATCACTTCAATTTCACTCATTAATTACCACCTCCATCATTATCATTATTTGTTTATTATTTACTACTACTATTATCTAAACCTATCATTATTTATTATTAGGTAATATTTATTATTATCATAATTATTTTACTATCATTGTTAGCATTATTTTCATTACTACTATTATCACTAACATTATTTGTTACTACTACTGTTATTATTATCATTATTCACCACTACCATTATAATATCCTCTCCAACACCATTCGAATATCATTTTACCTTTGTCATTGCTCTCATTATTGTAATTATTATTTCATTCTTACTATTTTCATCAACATTTTTAAGTTTACTGCATTCATTACCATAATTACCATTGTCATCAATGTCACATTGTTTCAAAATTGTACTTCACTTCCACTTCAAGATTAGAGCCAAATGTGCAGCTATAATAATCACACTATTACAAATTAGATTACCTATTATTTGTACTATTATTATAACTGAAATATTTTAAAATACACAAGCAATCAACATTAAAAATATAATCATCATATTCGCATACAGGTCTCACTTTAATCAATGTCATGCTGTAAATCCCAGACAGATAGAAAAAAATATATGTACAAGTATAAATGCGTGTATGTGTGTGTGAATAAGTCTTATTCTGTCTTCCAACATGGTCGCCCACCCGGAAAGATGTCAAAAACACGTCCCAAGACACCACTTGTTGAAAACCTTGGCTACACTCAGTCTCAACATCGAAATAAAATTACAACTGAATTGCGTCTGATCGAACATATGGATACATGTCTGCAACGGACACCGCATTGGTTATATATGTATATTCATGTATTTGTCCGAACCATAATGTCTACACACGTATGTATTTATGTCTCCGTGCTATTGATCGTCATCCCAAAACGGTCACAGAGGAAAATCTCCCCACACTTCAATACCAAACATAATCAAACAAAAACTGACATAAATAGTCTCAAATCATTTTAATCATTAGTTATATAACATCGGCTGAAGGGGTACCATCTTAGTACAGAAATTTAAATTGTTTTATTGTAGTTTATTATAATAAAAATATGATATATATATATATATATATATATATATATGTGTGTGTGCGCGCTCGCAGTTTGTGTTTATGTATATACATACATATCTATCTAGCTATCTATCTAGCAATTTCTTTATTATCTAATCAAAGATAAGGCGACTAAGACGGAAGAGAAGAATGCGAATGAGTGGAAATGAGAAACTTTATTGAGAAGAAAGAAAAATAATTTATTTATAAAGATAGATGTTGGCTTATACAAGTTGCATTTAAATATTTGAAGATCACATTTAATATGAAAGCAGGAAGCTGGGAATCTGTCCTCTCTTGTGTATTATTTGTTAATTTCCACAGTAGTATCAATATTTAAGAAACTCGATAGATTGATGAGTCGATGATTCATTCTTCATGATTCGACGTCTTTAGTGTGTCTATCCGTAAAACAAGTACAATTATGTCAATATATTTCTTTATCAGGCATATGTATGTTTACATAATCATACTTCTGATTAATTGTTTAGAGCTTTAAATATTGCATGGAGATGTGTTCACTGATATATCAATCTGTTTTTTCGGTGTATATGGGTGTATGTGCATGAATTTCAAGACATAAATTCCACATGGAACCGCTGAATGTTTTACACTGCTTCAACGCTAGAAAATATCACCATATATCGATTTAATATGAAAAGATATCGTTATTCCCTTCAGGTGTACTGGAGTGGAAAATAATTCTTCCGAAGGTTGCTTTTTGTCTCCATCTGCCATATTTTCTTAAATTACAGCTGAGATTGTGAATTAAAGCAAAACATGGATTTCTTCATTAGCACAGCTCTTCAAGTTTAACAGTCGACTGGTTCCCGGAATCTTTCCAACGAGCAGAAAATTAGATCATGTCACCCAAACCTAATGGTTTTTAACATTTAATTCGCTGAAATAATTATCAGATTAAGTATCCAAATAATAGCGCCAATATTAGACATCTTTGAGGAAGTGAATTTTAACGTAATTTTATTGGTGATAATTTAGTGATTACTACTATGTTGCCACGGCTACATTTTTTTCAACTGTGATTGGTCAAATGATATATACTAAATATCATAGGACAATTTACCGATCGCATTTCACCACACTGAATTTTTTCTACCGTTTACTTACAAACAAGTTTTGTTATAAAATCACCGATTGGTTCATTTTTCATTCAATCGGATATTTTTCATGTTCTTTCAAAAATTTATCCCGCGTTCTTGCTGGGAGCCACCGATAGTAATATAAATTCAGATTCATTCCCAAATCAAACAGTAGAGCACAGAACAGTAGAGCACAGAACAGTAAAGTACATAACAGTAGAGTACATAACAGTAGAATTGAAGACAGTAGAACTCGACTACTCACACGTGTTATTCATTCTACTCCGCACGCACACAGAACTTAAATTTCATACACCATCAGTTCTCTGTGATCAAACCAAGTTGCAACAACTCTGTTAGTTACAAACACACAACTGTAGGATCTTCTGAATATACATTCTATTTTAACATAGAACTCTGAACATTATATTCAGAAAACTTGCTTAAATACATTTCCTAATTCGACTAACAGAAAAAGGGAAATTACTTTTTTCTCCTTATTCACACATTACACAAATTACCTTGTATTTGTTGTTGATTTTAATGTATATGTTTTATCGTTGAAACAAATCGGTTTCCGTTGTTTTTCCTTGATGTTAAAAAAATGTATAAATGTTAAATGCTCTTCAACACGCAGCCACATTAATCTTTTCAACAAAACACCATTTACATTGGTAACCCCAACACTTAAGAAAATAGCATTTACAATATCAATGACCGAGAAATAATATAATTATAATGGACACTAATAATAAATGTTAAAACTGTTTAGATGGATATGTATTTAATTGTTAACAATTCAAAACAGCTTCTTAATAAATTATACTCGTCAAATTATATCTTGCACATTTATTAATATACCGTTCCTCCATGCATCGAATATTGCTAACCACTTCTCATCTTGTATTGTTGCTCTATATTTATGCATTCTTGAGAAAAAACAAAAAAGGATCAGCAATGTTATTATTCTTGATCTGGCATCTCAGTTTCAAGCACTATCGCCGTAACATACATTCCCTGTGCGTTGTCTATAAATATTCCTCGTTAATTGTCGTGAGGAGTTTTCCTCACCAAATTAAACGCAGTACTATATTTTCAGTTTGATCTGATAGTTTCACTGATTAAATTGCTTGTTATTACTATAGGTTCTGTGCTAATAAAAAAAATATTTCCCGTTTCTCACAAGGGATACAGGAATGCAGAGAGCCATGATCGCCTACGCTTTGAAAGAATATGGCACATGAAAAGAAAAAAAAGGAGCGTTCACTTGTTTGTTGTTACATTTTGGATGATTTATCATTCTGCATATGAAAAGTTCTGTGTACTCACTATGTGCCTCTGATAACCCAGTGCTTATAATTTGCCGCGCATTTCTGATTATCCAATGTCCGTAAATTTTTGCAACTGGTATATGCAATATTACTTGTTATCATCAAGCATGTTATCATCATTCCTCTTAAATTGCGAATGCATATATCTGGCTGAAATCTGATAAAATGTTTTCTAAAAGTTTTGTCACAGTCCGTTTATCTTTTGAGATAATTTTATACGCTTTGTTTGGTCACAATTCAGTCATTTTATGCTCAAATTGACAAGACCACATGTCTCCCCTCCATGTTGTATCGATAAGATCCAGGAGAATACAGAGGCGTTATATTTAGAACCAGTTTGCTTAGAGGTGTTGCCAGAATTTTGTCACTGCTTACAGCCAACTTCCTCCATGCTCCATTCTGAATTTGATGCTTGGATTTACTTTCGTAGTCTTTTCCGTTTTGGGAATGGATCGCTATATTGCGCAGACATTTCAGGGTTTTCGTACGCCTAGATCGCCAGCCATCCAAGGCTGATGTGGATAATCCACTCGACGCACTAGTTATGAGGCGTAAGTGGTTCGTCATTGCCGCTTCACTGCCTTGAAACTGGATTTAGAAATGTTAGTTCTTTAATTTTAATTATACGTCTTATAGTAATAACTTCTGTTTTTTCAATGTATCCCTGTATGTAAGTGTCATTAATGTTAGAAATTTGAAGATTTAATCAAGAAAAGATTCATATTCTGTTTCAACAGCATCTCTGACATCATTTAGCATTTACTTCGGCATTTAACTTTATACTGAAGCGTCATGCAAAAGCAGGATAGTCACGACTCAAGTAATAATTTATTATTTAGCGTATGCCACTATTTTTCTTTCAGATTTTTGTTAGAACTTCAAAATAATTCATCAAAACGAAAAATAGGGAAAAAATATTTCACAAACGGAGAGATAAATCATTGAATCACTTTCGAAACGTGACTCGACCACATGAAGATTGGTTCTTTACAATGAACACAAATAGAATTTTAATAAAATAGTTACGCTTGTTTTTATTTTCCTTTGTTATCGGGAAATCTAAATTTTGCATAATTTTAAGGCAATTGAAACACGGAATTAAATTGAATACTGTTTTTATTGGAAGGTAATAGAATATATATATATATTCGAAAGAAGTGAATATTTCATTTAATCTAAACAGAAATAAATACCCCCGATTATTTAATAACCAATCTGTTCACGGACAACGATAATACTAATTTAGGTGCCAATACATGACGAGCCAACGAACCAGGTGCTGTTCAAGTTTTATATAAGTGAATTAAGTTCTGGTATAAACATGTCGTTATTAAGTAAAAAATAATATTTCAATTCCAGACATAACTTCTGAGCATCAACCATCATAATTAATATGGTAGTCTTATAAACTTTGATGAGGAAATGATATATTTTTGTTGATAAATGATTGACATAGCAACTAATTAAACGTATTTAATAATAATATGAATAAATTTTGGAGTTACATTTAAACTGGGCATGTCAATTCTCATTTATTGAGAATAAAGTTGAATGGATGTATATTTATTTAAATGAAAGCTCGTCGATAGTTAATTTATATGCGATATAAATGAGTACTGGTTCACTTTTGAAAATTTCGATAGAATTTCGAAATTGAAGGATAGTGTTTGTCAAGAGTTATTTCAGGTTAAGATTATTAGCGAAGTTAAAACCGCGTTGCTTTTCGTCGATCATCGTAGAAAAATGAAATCAATTGAACACGCGATATCTTCTTCGCAAAATTATGATCGCGCTGTATCAAAATTTATTCAACGTAAGGGGATCGCTAGGTTCAGAATGTTAATGATTGATCATGAAATATAAAATGAGAATGTACCGGCAGAATTGCAGTCAATAATTATACCAAATCGAAAGCCTGATGAGAAATATTCCAGCTCACACTACGAAAGACATTGAAGACTTATTACTTATATCTCATATGAGCGTGGTAAGGCGTTTCAAAATCATTGGATACCTTGGTCATTAGGATGATTGGTTGCCTCAGGATTAAACGGAAAGCTTAAAGGAATAGAATTCAGTCTGTGATCACTTATTGAAATGCTACAAAAAAAGACACGTCCACTTTTGAAAAGAGCGATTGCATATAATGGAAAATATAATGTCTGATGAAAAGGTACAGAAGAAAACGAAATTAGTCAGTGATAAATTCTCCAGACAATGGCCAGTATCTGATCCGAAGAACTTAATGCTCTGCATTTGTTGGGATTGGTCAGGCAGAACTGTGACGTCCGCACACAGTATAACACCATGTTTCCAAGATTTCTGCACACTCATCAGAAACAATATATATATATCTTGGTAGCAATATCCTATTAAACGGGACTTGTCCACCTACCCTTGCACTATCTGAGTATTAATTGTATCTATTTCTATGAAATTTACATATTGAGAAAACTAACAATTTTCTGGACGCCTGATAAAAACATCTAAGACCATTTTATCACGCAGATAGATGTTAAGTTCTGGGAGGTGTAAATAAAAATTAAGCCAAAAAGATTATTATAGGGTATGAAAGAAAATAAAACTCATTATGTCAAATCAATTTATGTTCAAATATGTAAATATTGTTTTTGAAATTATCTGAATACTCCGAGAATTTGACCCGAACTAGGATTTTTAATAGCATTACACTTCTGAAAATGATAAAGAGTAATATAAATGCAAAGAATATCGACTTTTTCTCAATTAATATGCAAGGTTATTATAATATGTTGTATTAATTATGGAATAAAAATTGTAATATTAATATTTCATATTTAAATTCCTTAAGAAAATCGAACTAATATCGGCTTGAATATGGGGATGTGATGTTATTTTTATTTTCCTTTAAACCTATTTTTGTTGTTATTAATAAATCATTTTGATCAATGTTTCATCGGGTTTTCTACAGTAAACCGTCGATCCTGGAAACTTTTCGCAATTTCGAAATGGTTGATTATTTTTCTTCTATTCTCATATTTAGAAATATGAAACGTTTTTTTCTTATTAAGTTGTTTTTTGGTATTGTTTGTTCTTTTTCCATTGAATATAAGTTTATCCTACGAAACTCAGGTATAAATCTCACAATTAATATATAACCGAATTTGCTTAAAAAACGCTTTCCTGTATTAGGCTATTGCTCTTGATATTCTTTCCACCTCCAAAAAATGCTACTACTGTCACCGCTTGTTCTTTATTGTGCTTATATCTGAAACCTTTAACATCATTTATTTTCTTTTATTAATCAATGCCGTATATTACTTATTACTACGCACGTCTTTCAAGGGACGCAAACCTCGTATAAGTCATTGCTTCTTATACCGGGTTAGCCATTGTTCTGTTTGTATCTTTATTCAATTTGACAGATGTTGATAAGCACAGTTATGCCACTATACAGGATCGACTATGTCTGATTTCAGGGCCGTACCTCTAATTACGAGATAACGCTTATTAACTAAATGTTATTTAGTACTGAATTACCTTCCGAATAATAGCTTCGGATAATTAGCATTATGATTTGGGATAGCGTAAATGGGATTGGAATAGCTTAGTAAACTGCGCAAACATAGGCCAGTTTATGTTCACTTTACCTATTAGCATCAACAATTGTGTTTCTTAATTAGAATGGTATATGATGTCTCCAGTCTTCCAAAGAGTAATAATGGCTGTCATGAACGCATTCAATTAGAAGAGCTTGAACAAAATTAATATGACTCATCGTCTTAGGCCAGCTTATGGGGAAACTAATGCATCCGAATATATGTGAAGAATGTCGGACGTGTGATTATGAATGATCCACAATATTTCAAAATGGCCTCTATGCTACATAATATACATCATATTAAATGTGAAAAAGTGGCGGTATGTTTTGACCTTGCCAAATTTATATTTCCGGTTATAAACAGCGCTAGATTAGCATATAATCTGCGTATAAAAAAGCCTACCTTAAAATAACCCCGTTTATATTGTGGGCTACGAATATAAACTGTGCTCTAACACCAGTATCAATCCTGGACATTATCTTAATTTTTTTAACATTGATAGCTGAAAATCAGTGTGGTATTCAGGTCAAAAGAAATGCCATCAATATAAAGACTTTCTGAATGGATAGCTTGTCCTAATTTATTTACAAAAATATCTCGGCTAGGAATTTAGTGATTAATTTCGAAGGATTAAATTTTAATGGCCTAATTAAGTTTTAAATAAATAAGAAGGACTGAAGTTTTTAATGTATTAATTAAACAATTTGGCGCACTTTCTCACTGAATGCAGCAGAGATTACTTTCAAGGTAACATTTTTCAACACATTGATTTTCGTCTGTAAATGAGTAAATGGCTTGATATCGCATTTGTTTCGATGTGTTGTTGTAAATCAGGAAAATGTTAATCAATCTTGATTACTCCGATTTCGCCATTGTATGAAACCTTGCAGAGAACTGTCCAGAGTTCATGAACCCTTTCAGTCTGTGTGACATCGCAGAAGCTGGGCAAGTGCTGAATTTTTACCATCGGGATAGATCTCTGATTCGATATAATTGGGCGCCATCTTGAAACTTGCACCGCTAGCTGACACACCCACCCACCCTTCCTGATGAACAACACAAAGTTAGTTACAATTCATTCTGCTGGCCAATTGATAACTTCCTCACGTTCATCTTGTTACGAGACTTTAAGTTTGTGCGATATGACAAGCTTACCAAATCACATATGCGTTAGGCTATGATTCGCACGGAAACTAGTTGAAGTTCTCCAGATAATTCCTTTGTGGGTGAATATCCTTATGTCGATGAAATGAGAAATAATTATTCTTACAATAGTATCTGTAAATGCTCTATTTCTTATTTATTTATTTGTTCTTGTATATTTCTTCATATATATATATATATATATATATATATATATAATGAATGCATATATATATATATATATATTTTATAATTCCATGGACACTATATTTAATATTGATAAGGTAGAATACCTTTATTTTCGTCTCACAATGCAACCTCTCTCTATTTGCTACGAATTTCACGTTTTCATGAAACTTATTTTAGTTTGCTGATAGATTAGACGAAGCAAAATAAATTAAAATAAGGAAAAAAAAAAATAAGCTACTATTTAATTCAATATTTGTTTTAATTAACATTTTCATTTGATGAATTCATTAAATGATATATATATATATATATATATATATATATATATATATATATATATATTCTGATTTATGTTTTTTACCAGTATACCGCTTGTTAAATAATTATTATAAAGAAACCGTAAATACTTACATACATCAAACAAAAATATATGGGTCAGCCCAGCTGATTCTTGTTTATAACAGTTTAATAATACATGTATTCAAATTATCTTTTTGAAGTCAACTCGACTTTGAAGTTATTTCGAAAATCATTATAAATTATATTTATCATTCTTGGTCTTGACATACCTTGGTAAAATTTCAGAAAGATAAATAATATAAGATCTACATGTACATCCAAATTGTTTGTATGATTCAGTGTAAGCTTTAAAACAATCTATTCGTGTGATATACATTTAGAAATGTAACTTTGGATTATAGTATTGTTTTCTGTATTTAGTATAACGGGGGACTTATGGACAGCTAATCCACTGGAGAAAGATATGAATCCTCTTTTTCTCTCCGCCACAACTATAGGTAAATAGCAGGATATACAGGGTTCTATAGCATTAGAAAAAAACTAGTCTACCGCAAAAAGGAACGGCAACCTATTGCGAGGAAAATTTTGGATCTTCACTCATGTGTCGAAAGATACATGATTGCCTAAGCGAATATTACACATGTCGCAACTGACTGACTACACTCGCATAATGGTCATTCAAAAATTAGGCTTGTTGTTGACCTTTAATTGAAATAAGTGTCAAAAAGTAATTGTTTTACTTTGGAAGGTTCGTGTTTTATATTTGGGACATTCTTTATATGTAACATATGAGTTTTGGCCATATATGTGATATGTATGCATCATAGGTTTTCCGGTTCGCAGATAACAAAACATATATCTGATTAAAATGCTTATGGGTAAGAACTTTACGTTCACCTGTCTTCAGATATATTTTCGATTGCTTTACGAGGGGAAGAAAGTGAAGATAAATGGGCCAGAGTGGAAAATTAAATCTTGATTCGGTGCCGTGCCATCTTTGTCATTTGCTCGTATAGGTTACATTATATGATGTATAAAAATATCTTACAAATTTGTATCGGAAATTACATACGAATTTTAAATATCATATAATTTCGACTGAACAAACTATTAGGGAAATTGGGTATATATGCTTGGTTTTGAAATAGCCATATTTTACTGTAATTTATTAAATGATGGTATGTCTTATATAGTATATAATGTCAATCACATCATTTTATCTTGTATAACAACGTTACATATTTTAAATTCATAAAACAAATTAGAAAAAAAACTCCGACAAACTTCGTCGATTATCTACTGCCATTCGCACATGAAGTCATCGTATAGGAACTTTCATAGACAAATTGTTTAAAAGGCTGTGTTTGGCAAAGCAGCTGCAGAAGTTATTTGACTTCTGTAAAATCTGGCAAATATTTCCAAGTAATAATTTATAAATCTTCCTTTTATTTATTTTATTCATTTGGAAACAAAAATTAGCCATTCCATCGCATATTTGTGCCACAGTAAAAACAACTTTATTTTGGGATGAATGCCCTTGCCTGAGTCCAAAGTGGTGTGTCACATTAGTATTAAGTTGAGGACAAGCTAAAAGATCCAAATTATATAGTTGGAATGATTAGTTTGTCGAATTATACGCGTGTTGATTTTGGAATTTCTTGCTGCAGCTTCAAGATATCACATTAAAGTAAATCTCTCCATGTGCGTTATGAAATCAATGATGAACAGATATATTGCATCAGATAGCACTTTCCGTTAATTAGAGGTGAACTTTGTATTTTGCGGAGATCTGCAAGAATGGCACTTTATTTCATGAAATTATATTTGACCAGTTGTTCGTTTCAGAATGTCAACGTCTTCTCCACTATCCTCTTTCAATGACTGAATAATGTCCATATTTTGAACATTTGTTATTCTGTCAATTATACTTGAATTAATTGTTGTTTTTTATCCATTGGTATACAAAGAAATACAGTTATTACTTACACCTATATATGTCTGCTGTTCTATGCTGCCATTTATTTTTGATTGCTCATGAGTATGCGATCAATATGGGATTTCTCTTTTTACCTACCAAGGGGAAATAACCACTCCCCATTGTCTTTCATTTACAGATTTCACAATGTTTAATTCCGGTGGATTCGTGCAAACATATACTACACACATTTACACATGCCCCATATATTCTGGTCATGTAAATGCACAGATCGCACAACGAATCAACAGGGTTCAACTCACGTCACGAATGCTCAGTGAGACGATTGCAAATGGTCGTTCCTCGTGACCAAGCCGTACCTCCCACGCGACTTCGGACATGTTGGATTCCAATGTTAAACAGGTATTGCCTGCTTCACCCGGTGAGGTAAGTACATTTTCTCGCTACACTCCTCCCTATCACATCACATAAGTATCAGGATGACGGAGAGTGTCTTCGCCGAGAGCTTCGTAAAAGGGAAAGGGCTCCTTCGCCTGCATTGCTCCTGCATCTGCGCCCATAGGATCTCACACTTTTCCCGTCTCCTCACTATCAAGGTCATCATATCTGACGACGCAGTTGAAGTTGTTTCTGAGTTTGGAGGCAGATTGCTTGATCCCATTTCTAAGACGTAGCAGAATTCCAAAGTCACTTTCCGACGATGCACTACACCATTCATCTTCCTCCGGGGTCCTCAATCCATAACGAGGAAAAAGATCTTTCACATGAAATTAATGAGTACTTTTATCGACTCCGTCCCTTGTTAAATTTGTTAGTGCATCGGCTGTTCGGGGTTTTAACCCAGACACGTTCTCCCACTTGATACAGAGCATCTACACATTCAACAAGTGCCCTTGCCACATTTATCCATTTTACCCGCTGCTTTTACCGGTAGATTCTATTGGTTGGAGAGGCTGACGGTGTTGCGTTATCCTTGGGCGTAAAGTTGTACCATTACACAGCGTCTTCAATAGAGTATTGCGTTCTGGCAGCAATTCTTCTGACAGTGCGGTGGCGCCGCTCCGATATTCCATTATCCTCTGGGACGTAGGCACACCGGTATCGCATTCCCCCCCCCATTCGTCTGCAAAGATATGAAATTATTGGCCACGAAAGGTTGGGGCGTTGTCGGTTAATATTTAGACCGGTGGGAGGCGTTCATAAAAGACAGATCTTGTCGTATGATCGTTGTGATCAGTAAGGATCACAAGAGACTGAAGGATGGGTTTCTTGCTTAGCTTCGAGATATGGGAGAAGGCAACACTCTACGTTGGAAGTGAGGGAGCACATTTCTGGAAAACCACGCAAATCGTGCTTGTTGCATAGCAACAGTTCGACAGGCGGCGACTTATCCTCGGAGAAACGGTCGATGTCTTCGTATCTGATTTACGCAAAATCGAAGTGTCATTTGGCGGTGGGAATATCCTAATATGAGATGGGTCTTTTTTCTTTTTTTCAGCTGGATTGCCAGAGGATAACAATAGGCTTTTTCGAACATCATCTACGATTGAAGAATTACCGACAGATGTGGGACCGAGCTCGGAACATCCTCAAGAAAACAGAACCAGTCGCAGCAGCACGCACGAGTCGAGTGGTATCCCGCAACGATGGAAGCAATGCGGATCCTCCTCCTGTTGGTAACAGGCGTGAAGGGCCCATAGGCTATAAATCTGGTGGTCCCAGACATTTTTCTAGGGAAAACCCGAGTTTAATTTTAAATAGAGAGCGTATCGACAATCACAGGTTACCCTGCGGTGCTATCACTGTAATGGACTGGGACACATCACCGAACGGTTCCGGAAATGTATCCGGGGGCAAAATATCATCGGCTTACTTCTCCCGCATCAGACAATGAATGCAGCATTACCTGTAGTTGACGTCCAGTTAGAGGGCGTGCGGTGTTTAGCATTCGTCGACACGGAAAAATGGTGATTTACTTTTCAACCACCCTGTATATTCTCCATTCACAGATAAACTTGACATTGTTCACTTTATTTCTTTCAGTTTATTAGTTTTATACAAATCTAATATTTTGTATTTCTAGTTTTCTCCACCAAGACATTTACACATTGTTGTGTATTTATGTATATATTTACTGCAATGGGAAAATAAATAAACAGGCGATAGTAAAATTTTGTCGTTTTCATAATCTAGAAAAAAAAATATTATCAGCATTTAGAGAATCATTTTTCCCGAGAAAAATAAACTATATAATGAAAAAGTTCTTTATTCCTACGTTTCTTTGATTGCAGTTTTATTTGTTCAAGCCTTTCATGGGAAGAACACAGATACCGTTGTCTATTAATCATCGTCTTGTTTCAACATGGAATTCAAATACGCTTTTCGTCGTCTATATCATTCTGCTGTTATTCTTTTTTCCGATATAAATTTCCATTGCACTGTTACATGAAGCACATAACATATTAACAGAAAAATGATAGTGAGAGAAAAGCGATTTGTATAATCCCTGAAGTAATCAATGGATCATTGATATAATTGAATCTCTAAACGATATAAGACAAAGGATTAATGGAATCTGTATGTTTGTTCTAAATTCTTTATTGAATCTTTATTGAATTTTATTACAATGTTTCAATCATTTGCGTTATTCCCTTTAAAATTTTGTAATAATTACAGTCATTTTGAATGGCATGGGTAAACTAATTTATATAATATTTATCCACTTCTCGGTTTATTTATATCATTGCTATTTTCAATTTCAAACCAAGTTCATGCAGATATAAAAATTGCTAACACTTAAAGAACTATATTATATTAAACACTGCATATACTGGTGTCTGTCGTAGAATTATATCATCAAACATTGGTAATGTTGGTAAATATATTTACCTCGGATGCCACAATTTTATTGGAGCATATAACACAGGTTGACTGCAGAAAATTAAAGCGGACGACTGACATGAGTGATTTTTCTATAATTTGTGAGTTTAATAAACATCAAGAACTCCTGAACGAGTCAAATGATGTTAATTTCCGTAAGGTTGAAATTTCATTATAAATATGATGTATAAATATGTTGTTTTCAATAAGAGCTGGCCAAAAAGTGTTAATACTAAATGAATACAGTGATGACTCGTTGATTGCAGATTTCTGATGGAGCCAGACAGGAGTTCGTTATTGATAACTATTCAACGGTGATTAATTGCTGACAGCCACGTCCATTTTTATGACCAATATTAAACGGACAAAATGTGATAAGCGTAGGCAAGAGATGAGAGAGAAAATCGAGGCGGACAATTTTCCAAGTGGCAACGGAGATGTCAAAATGTAATCGTACAAGGCAAGATGAAATAGTGTAGACTCCAACTGGTGAATCCTTGATACCATTATTATAAATTTATTGTTTTCCTACGGGTATGTAATTTGGGCGGGAATCGAGATATGGTTGACAATATTTTAATGACGTATCTATCTGCGAACAATTGTTTATCTAGGGAGAAAGACGTTCAATCAAAGACAATATTATTTTTCCTTTCTTCATAGAGATTTTATTCATATAAATACCATATTACCAAGAGAATGACGGAATATTTGATAACTAATTCAGTTCTATAACTAGGATAATGTTATATTCGAAGAATCCGCATCTAGAGCGAAGCTTCTAATATCGTTTATTGGACTGGGATTGGTGCAGTATCTGTTTCAATCCTCAGCATTTTTCTTACAATTGTGGAGTGCGGAATATTTTTTTAAATCTCTGCCAACCGAAGCATGGCAGTACGGGCTTTAAAACGCAAGGGGTTGCAGTGTTTTGAAAGATTACGAATAGGAACATTAGTCATATGTAGAAAGAGAAAAGAGCATTGAAAAGGATAGTATATACTGAGTGGTATTGCATTTAAATTTTTGAAGTTGGATGGAACGTATGTAGCTAAATGGAAGTTCCACAAGCGGTAAAAGAAATGATTACCGTAGAAGATACGGCTAAATCTAGCTTGCTCAACTGTAAATTGATGCGATATCTCCGCCAGTGTAGTATTGCGCTCAAATTCTGATAGTTTAGTTACCATAGCAAAAAGCTCATCCGAAAAGTTATCATGAAAGTATTTATAAAAAAAAGGGACATAAAGGCACCATTACGGCAGTGGGAAAGTGACAATGATATTGTTGATTCTTCTTTGGATTTTATCAAGTGGCTCCACGTAAATCGTAGGAACACCGGACGATATATGATATCAATATTCTTAGCATGGGCGTAAGGTCGACGTATATATAAGCAATATAGATTCAGGAGGAGAAACTTTTCTCCCCCGAGATAGTTAACCGTTTTACTTAAGAGCTGACGTAGTAATGGATTCCATATCGTCTTTCTATTTCATGTCAGCTGAGAACGATTGCCCGAGAGGGCGCAATCAGTTACATTTCCTTGAGGGTAGCAGCAGCCATGCTGACAGAAGGCAGACAAAAGTCTCTCAGATGACTAACAGAGAGAAATTTTGTTTTGAAGTCCTTGAAATTGACAAGCCATCAGATGCCCAGTTAACGTCAGTCTTGAGTTCGTTTTGTGGATCTGCTGACGTTTTGGATTTTTGGGGCAGATCAGACTTAGTAAATGGCGGTGTCGTCAGGGTAGATGCCACATTGATAAGCTGGCATGCCTTATGTTATGATTTCTAAATTTTCCCAAGTACATCCTCCATTGCTCTAAATGAGAAAACTCGGAATGTTCTGATGTCTGTAATACACAAGCTGAGACAACTCAGTTTCATTCACATAGTTGTTGGGACTTGACCTTTGCCTGACCGTATGAAATATCTTGCCCACGATTGTGCAGATAAAAATGATAGCGTTTGCTTCGTATTATAATTAGTAAATGAATGAATAATATTTAGCATCTCAACAGTGTTTTACGAGAGATTATGCAAGTTCAGTACACATTTATCGTGCAAATGTATTCAGCTATGGGTTTTACTGATGTATATTTGACCATGATGTCTTCAATAAAATTGCACAACGCGACTACAAGCTTGTATTGGAAGAAGGATTGGTACAGTGGCTTTTCAATCACGCCACATCGGATGCAGTTGAAAGAATTTCCAAGCCTACTGAAGCAGGCTTTTTTACCGACACGGAAAGCTTTTCGCATCCCCAGCCAGGAGAGAGATACCACATTGCTAGTGAGGCATTTCAACTTTGGCGCCTATGGCCATATTGAGTGGACCTCCAGTTTCATTAAACCTTGCTCATTAGCCAGGAAACACCACTTAATAATCTATCAAAACATTCTGAATAGAGGACAAACCTCATAGGCAGAATGCATGCATAGTCGAGGGCTAAAACCGTATCTCCTTTAAAACAATCATCAACCCCTAAACGCTTAACATGGCGAGTGATCCTCGCCCTGAGTAAGTCCAATCTCATGTCCCGAGTATTCAAACTAGCTAACCAGTTACTGTCATTATCAGTCCAATCAGAGTTATGGATCTGCATTAAACAAGAGACAGATCATCAGTGTTCCAGGAGAATGTTAACTTTATTGTTTTGTGAAGTCGGGAGGTGTACAAAAAAAGGGAATCTTCCTGAAAATCTATTTAACATTTAGACATTGTCGTCATAAAAATAGTTAATGGCGGGAAGATGGAAAATGCACCATTTGCTTCATTTAATATAACAAAGAACTTTAGAGATCCTTGTCCAGTTATTACTATGATGAAGACCGTTTTGCAATTATTTTCCGTTCATTTATTGAAGGTGTAACAGAATTTTCAAGTCTAATAAAGTATTTTCTGTTTCTCACAGTCGGCTGGCGTGTCTAAGACTACGTTCCACATGAAATATCCCTTGTCCCTGATAATTGTTAGTGATTTCATGGATTTCATGACTGTCTTTTGTAGAACAACGAATTTTGGCGAACGTTTCTCGGCCACAAAGACTGACGCATTTCTTTTTTCAACCTTCTCTAATTTCTGAAGATCTACCAAGAGGCAATCTAATTTTATAAGACGTTCTTAGCTCTTGGCTCTCTCCAGGAACTCTGTCATGTTGATGAGACACTTCGTTGGGTACTTCCAGCATGAGGGCGATTACCCAGCCGCGACAACGCTGTTGATGATGATGGTACCAGATAGAAACTTATTTTCGTTTTCTTGATTTTGGCCATTCGCAGCCTCTATACTTTTTACTTTGAAATTTTTTTCTTCATCTTTGGTAATGGATACACTCTCAGCAGCAACTGTTGATTGAATTTCCGTCTGTTTATCTTGGTCGTGGAGAGGCTATTTTCTTTAACCCGATCATTTTTAATCGACGGATATTTGTCGTCCATATATTATTATTATTATTATTATTATTATTTAGAGTTCCCTTTTTATCTTTAAGGAAAACGGAAGATTCTTTTCAAAACGAAAATTTAGAAATAAAAATAAAGAAACACCAAAAACATTAATCTTAAATCAAAGGGACAAGCAAATTTAATGCGTCAACCGAAAATTTATAAAACTGAAACCGGCGTAAGGTAGATTTAAAAAGGTATGACGTATAAATTTAAGTTAAAAAATACACACTAATTAAAAAAAAAAACACAAATTCAATCTATAAACATAATGAAAATAATAAATTTAGCATAGACACAAGAACAAAATAAATTCACTGTAACGAAACAAATAAATAAAACAAAGTAAATTTAAATGAAACAGTGTAAAAAGTATTTTTTATATTATGAAATAAAATTAAAAGAATGTATTAAAACAAAATGCCACAAAAGGAAAATAAAGTGTGACACCTGTAAATATCAACAGGACTTACAACTAAAACAAAATGGGCGGAGTAACACGAAAATAAAAATATAAACAAACAGATGAAAAAATAAACAAAATAGAAACAAAAATTCAAAATAGAATCTAAACACAAAAGTATTTCGGCCGGACATAGATTAAAGAAAAACGGGAAAAAATCACTTAGGACAAGAAAAAAAAAGCTGTTGTGGTAGGATCCACCTAATTTGCATAGTGGAGTACCGACCATATAAATATGGTTTGTACCGGGAAGAGAGGAAGGAATCAAGAGATTCAACCAGAGACTCTGCCCGACTGCGACTCAGTCAACACATTCTCCAGGAACGGTCTTACCTGGAATATACAAAAGACTATATGTAAATATTGTGTACACTTTCTTGTTTCAATACATTTTGTTCTAAGTACATTTTGTGTTGCATTATTATTCCATGCATTAGTCAAGTTTCAACAAAAACAATGAACGAAATTACACGTAGAACATTGACACACAAAGATTAAGTAAAAGCAAACAAATTACACGAGGAAAAAAATAAATTAAATGAACATAAAGCCAGGCGGGGATTAAAATTTAAAAGAAAAATGAAAATGAAAATAATTTACACGAAAAGATAAATCAGTAGTCTAGAAAATAGAGTAAAAATTAGAGAAGGTCGGTGAGGCAAAATTGAAAAAGAAATTCAAACATTTCACAAAAAACTCCCAGCAAAAACAAAAAAAAAATGAAAACGTAAAAATATTTAAATCAACGTATACTTAACAATTCTTCAAAAGCACAAATACAAATTTCAAGCCGGTAGATCAACAAAATATTGTCTAGTGTATTGAGATACTTGAAATGCTCAAAGCTTTAATGAACTTGGTATTTACCCAGTCCCCTGACTGAAATGAGATGTGAAACAAGATCGAGATTGCAATGTGCAACCCGAGCGTATCAACTCGGGCTGATTTTCCAACAGAGCTCCAAATGAGTCCTCTCCCCGACGTGAGGGAACTTTGGCAGACAGACCCAAACAGTGGAATTTCTTATTCCTTCTAATTTTGAGGAACTCGGTACGAAGTCTATTGAAATGTGATGTGACACAGAGTCAACATTTCTGTAGGGAGCCCTAGCATGTTCACCATTTAACTAGCCATCGCAAGCCTGAGCCCACAAGCATTTATTGTCTGTTTTTCTAAGCTGACTTTCCACGGGAAGACAAAGCATCGACTCCGTCGCCCTCTGCCCGAAGAGAACTCGCTACTTACCCACTACTACCACTGAGATATGTGATACAAGGTCGAGATTTCTATGCGGAAAACAAGCGTTTACACTCAGTCCAATTGTCTAAATTTGCCCGAATTTCTATTTTTCTGTTTCCGTCAGTAGATGGAGACATGACTGAATCTCCCTCTGCCCGAAGACAGAGATCTTGCCAACGAGTCCAGTCAGCGGAACCACTTCGAGCTTTGATGAAATTGCTATGAACCTAGTTACCCACTAATATAAAATGTGACACAAGGTCGATATATCTGTGGGGTTCTCGTGCGTTTCTACACGGGACAATGGCTAAAATTTACCCAGCGCACGCTTTACAGGATCATGCCCATTTATTGTCTGATTTTCTCAGCCGAGACCCTGTCCGTAGACAGGGCACCGAATGATTCTCCTTCTGCTCGAGTACAGAACGCCTTGACAATCGGAGTCAATCAGCGGATCGCCTGAATGCGACGAATTCGGAGTATAGATGAACAGTATATGCCCATATTCCCCACTGAGATGAGATGCGACACAAGGTCTAGATCTATGTTTGCCGAGTGTGTCCACTCGGCCATTGTCCAAATTCCCCACTTCCCGCAAAAAGCGTGTTTGGGTACATTGCTTGTGTTTTTTCCCCCGGTTGAGCCTTGAATGAGTCTCCCTCTGCCAGACGACAGACGTCTTGACAATCAAGGCTAAGGAGCTGACCGATTGACTTCTTTGAGTTTTGATTAAGTACATATTTACTCAGTCCCCACCGCTGATATGAAATGTGACAGGCTGTTTAGATTATTTTGGGGAACCCGAACTTGTCAATTCAATGGTCAAAACTTTCCCAGACCCCGCTAGCTCTGGCTCGGTTACATTGGTTTTCTGTTTTGTTCAGCCGACTTCGTCGTCTCTGCCCGATCTTAGTCGTCAGATCCAAACGACAGAATGTCTGACTCCAACGAGTTTTGGTGAACTCAGCTTATCAGCATTATCTTGAATATATGTGTTCGGGACAGATCCATTAATGAAGAAATGGATCATACCACAGTTACATCATCATTTCGTAAAATTTCTGTATTCATTACACTTTGAAAGTGAGGGTTCGAGGTTAAAAGTTTGAAAGGTTTAGAGATGAAACCAATTTATTTTTCTTATAGTGGTTCTAGATTCATAACATAACACATTTTACGAGAGCCACTCGAACGAAGTAAATAACAGTAATGCTTCAGTATTGTATATCATAGATTCTTGATTTCAACACTGTCGACTTCGACTGGTCTAATTTATTCTACATTACCACTGATATTTCTAAACCCCGTTTTACAAGCTCGGCTATTCACAGTATGCCCCGCAATTTAACGTTTCAGTTTGCCTTTTAATATGCCTTAACAGGAAAATCTATCATCTGTCAGAATTTTTTATTATATTTATTCCATTTCAATGAAAGTTTGCATAAATACGTGCCTATTGGAGATTTTTCGCAAGTGAATTGCATTTAATATTTTAGAACAGAATTATTCATCACTACAAAATGGCAAAACAAAGAATTATCTTTTCAGATTTCATAGAATTGTGCAAACTATTCTTATTTGGCAGCTAATAAACTCAGCATTATTGTCGTTTGCATATGGCTATTGAAAATGTTTTTAAGGTAATGTCACTTCAGAAAGATTTAAACGAACTGTTCACAGCTTACAATAATTCCATATAAAACTACAAACTTTCTATGTATTTATGCTAATTTTAGTATATAATAAGAAATATGTAAGAAAAATGAATGCATTTTAAATTCCTATTAATCATTTGTGATTCACCATATTTCGTGAAGTTTTCCCTGTAATGAAATTGAATATATACACGCGCATATTAAGTGACTTTATAGGAAATAAACCCTATTTTCAAAACAATTACATAACGGCATACATATAATATTAAAACCCGTCCACACTTTATTTTCTAACTGATAACAGACAACATTTAGAAGCATTACAAAAATAAAGTGTCTGTTGGTTAGACAGCGTTTTATTGGGTAGAAATTATCATCACCATGTGAAATATTTGACCTATCAGAGAAAACTAAAAGTCTATTTTTCTCCAGCCTACTTTTGTCGAAAATGTCTTATTAAAAAAACTCACAGATTTCGACGAGAAAAAAATGTGGCTGTGGCTGTGGCTCTCTCTCTCTCTCTATCTATCTATCTATCTATATATCTATATATCTATATATATATATATATATATATATATATATATAGCTCCCCCGTTACACGGCACGGGCTGTAATAAACATACATCGGAAAGTTCAAACAAATCATCTACAACAACAACAGTTCGGACGATTAGTGCATTTTTGGTGACGATCAAAATCTTTCCTAAACTGTATTTTTTTTGTTTTTTTTTTTCTGTGGAGTAACAGCTGAAACTATTTTCGAATCCACAGACTTTTTCTGCGTACCAACTACCCAGAGACCTTAACTCAGCTGGATAATATTTTAAAACTTTTTACTCTTGAATTTATGTACATATATATTTAAATAAAATCAATTATTTAACAGGTGTACCCGTTTTTTACTTTATTTTAATTTTATTATTGTTTAGAAATTCCTTCAAAATTATTACATGGAAAGCAAGTCTCCACTATCGACAGAATTCCAATTATTTAGATCTTTATTGAGAAACTTGCAATGATAATCTTCATAGTTTCGTAAATTGCAAAGAACTTGCGCACACATCTATAGAAACACATAATCAAAAACACACAGTGATTTAAATAGCTAAATTAAAAAGGCATTTACTGCGAATTCGTTTTGTAATATTAAAGATTATATTAAATCAGAGATGGAAATTTTGATACTCTCTGTGAACCTGATCTTATAAAATATTTTATGAATTGCATACAAAATATTGAATCAATATTACTGTTCAACTTGTACGTTGTAATGACCTCAATTGCCCATAATTTCGATTCGTTTCAATAGAACTGCCTCTGTATAACTCAAATTATATTTTTATCTGTGAAGTTACTGTCCAGTAGCTCTCGCCAGATAGAAAATTAAATATTACTAAGCAAATTCTTCTTCGTTTATAACGGCATTTAAATTTGCATATTTTCTAGAAAACAACTCTCCTTAATAAACAACGCTTCGGACTTCTGTATTATAATTACTGTCGTCTGTTTCTTCACGACTCAGATGAATCGCGACTGCACAGGACACACATATGGCTAACTCAGATTAAACTATTGTATTTTTCTTACAGTTAATAAAGAGTTAATTCTTATTGATTTCCGTTAGAACATTGAATGCAGGATCTTTCAGTTTTCTTTTTTCGGTATGGTCGATAGAATAATAATTTCTAGAATATTGATAAAAAAATATGAACAACTTGCATAAACAAAATATATTAACTGAATATACATAGGGGGATGCTTAATAATTTTTAACATGTACAGTTGAAACGTAAATGTTTAGGAAGGATCTCATGAAAAGTCAATATGGCCAAATCTTAATAATATTCAACTACCTAAGTGAAAATGAATACAGGCCTAAATATATATGTGCAAATGCATATATATATATATATATATATATATATATATATATATATATATATATATAGATAGATAGATAGATAGATAGATAGATAGATAGATATCGTGTAAGAAAAAGATTGTTCATGGGTAAATAATAGAACTGTTTAATATATTGAGAAATATACGTAATGTCTTACATTGAATGTACAAAACTGAGCTTCGTACTATTTGCGTTCTGAAATGAAAAAAGCATGAAACTCAGAGTTGTGCAATCAATGTAACATATTACGTATATTTCTTTAATTAATATATATATATATATATATATATATATACATACACAATGAATCATTCATGCAAAAATTAAATTAGTAAAATTAATAATATAAAATGGCGAAATTTTTTCGCTTATTAAATTTTAAAGAGGCATTAAATATTACACACACACACACACACACACACACACACACACACACACACACATATATATATATATATATATATATAACGTGTTATGATATTTGATTTTGCATAACTGTGTTGTCTACATTGGAATTATTAGTTGTTTAAATATGGCCAGTTGGCATTATTTTCATTTTAATATTCCCTTATAATGGGAGTGGAATAAAGTGCTCAAAAATTATTTTCCACGTGCGCAAATGCGTGTAACTTAACTGGGCAAAAATTATATAAATACATATCAGACTAGTTGCAAAACTTGGTTAGCGAGAACAATCTACCACGGTATTTATGCATGAACTCGAGTGAAATGCGATGGAAATTTATTAGAGCGTAAATTAATGCAACGAATGCATCTGACATTTGAACCCATCTCCTTATCACATTCTGAGGTGGTTTTCTGTTACAGCACCCACACATACTTGCTGATTTATAATTAACATTAGGGGACAAAGGGACAGCGGGTGGTCGCGAAATCTTTTGCGACCATTACTCGAAATTTGATTACAGGGCCGCCGCTCATCCAGCCTCATTTCAAGGTATTTACTTTAGCAACTTGTAGAATTGTGTCCATGCTTCCTCATTTTTTTTCAGTTCTGTGTGATCCTTTCCCAGACAGAGAGTAACAAATCAGTGGTGTTGAACCCGCTGAGGTATTTAATATATATATATATATATATATATATATATATATATATATATATATATATATATATATATATATATATATATATATATATATTATTTATAAACATTTGCGTTATATTGTTCCCTGATTTGTGTTGGGAATTAATACATTCATTTATTGCTTTCTTTTGTCACCTTAATTCGCAATCTCACCATTAAGTTCGCTGGCTTCGGATTCTCGCGCCCAGGCATCCTGTTTAGACAACGACACCTGATTTACGATAGACAAGCCATCCACAAAATGGCATTTTCATACACAAGGGCAAAAGATTCTCGCCTTTTCTGATTTTGTCAGTGTGACAGTTAAAGCCTTGTTTATGGTTTTTTAACGCAAGATGGCAATCGCGCCTGGAATGATCGACCAAACAAATGTCTACCCCCGGTGTGTGAATTGGCCGAATTATGGTGACTCTTTTCTTTGTGAAAAAGAATAGACGAGTGGAGGCTAGAGAAAATAGATTTATGATATTGCGTACAAAAGAGGATTTATGGCGCATCTTTGTATTATATTTTGAATAATATGAGATATTCTAAAGGTTAATAATCACAAGGCGCCTATAAGATAATCCGCTGATAAAAGATAGAATATTGATAATGTTAGATATTATTTCTTAGCGATGTACACAGAGAGACACGCAAATAAATGAGACACAGAGAAAACACACGCATTGAAAATAGGAAAATATTTCTTTCTTTCTATCTTTCTCGGTATACTCTTCAATTCTTTTTCTGTATTTAAAACTTAAATATAATAATATAAAACAATACAAGATTTGAAATATATAATAGTTATTAATAATACTTATTTTCTAAACAGATTTTATATAGTAGATATATATTTTACTCATGTATAATTTATAAATTTAAACTACGTAAAAACATTAGTTACGATACGATTCAAAGATCTATTTGAGCTTTTGGGAAACTTTATTTATTTGGGAAATATATTACTATAAGCTTGATATTTATTGAGAGCGAATCGTCTGTATATAGAGAGAACCGATTTGAAATTGTACTCAATAATGGAAATGGACTGAAGACGATTACTCTTCTGATCTCCGGATTTCTTTAACGTTAACACCGAAACGATACTTGGATAACGAAAAGTTCTACCATTATTTATTTTCGTTGGGTACTATAATAATAAAATAAGATACGCCGATTTCATCGTATTGATGGCAGAGATACACTGAAAACTCAGAGACATTTTACTATATGAGAACTGGAAGAAAAATGCATTTGTAAGAAAAAGAAAATGTAATCAAGAAGCAAAAGTGTTCAGTGTTAGAGATACGAGTTCGTGAAAACACAGTAGGCAACGCATAGATTTAAATATCTGAAATTGTTTTAAATACCAGCGGGGATTTTGACATCGAAATCTGGACTTGAAGGAGAATAGATAAATGTGACTTGCAAAATCTAAACAAATATTAAGAAACAGGAAGAATCGTTAGAAACGGTGAAAAACATTTCTAAATTGCTAAGCAAAATGACTCCTCCATTATGATGGAGAACGCTGGAAAATTGGCTCACTGTAGAACGGAAGATTTTGGCCAATGGATACATGGATCTCAAGAAATATGATTTGAATTCCATAGATATCAAAAGAATGAGGACAATTTAATTCTTTGAGCTGTGCATTCCTAAACAATTTTAACCCATCTGCCTGAGCTTCTGAATCAAAATTCGCAAATAATTGATATAAAATATTTAACGGTAGATATAAAAATAGTTATAAATGTTTACACCCGTTCAAACGCTAGCTGGGCATTGTCATTTTCTCTACCACTGTTCAAACGATGACTGGGAATGACGCCATTTTTCTCTACCACCGATAAATCTGTGGTCAGGACTCAAAGATTTAAGGAAATTGTGAAAGAGACTTGTACTCAAACTCAGAAATAAACATCTGTGATTTATGGGTAAATAATGTGGAAAGAAGGCTGGATAATATTACGCACACAAAACATATTGTAGGCAAGGCGTGTAGAGGGGACCCGGGAGGATGTATAAAAGGAACTAAAACCATAGAAGAATAAAGAGTGGGAGGAATTGCTTTAGGGTCAAACATTGATTGTTAAAAGTTACACAGGGCAGGATATTTTGGATTGCAATAATTTTCCTAATTGCTGAAGGGTCACGGTATATAATAATGGAAATACTTCTACATTTGCCAGACATATTTATGAGAAGTGATAAACAATAACGGCATACCAATTCCGTTTTAGGTACCGAAAATGACACTGCACCGCATACATTTCTGTCTCTCGGCTGGTTTATCTGTCTCCCTCACTCTACAAGCGCGCATGCATATTGATGCGGTGTCATTATGATCTAGGTCCCTATTCAAAACTCACTTGAATTAAAAAAAAACATATTAAACGTCGCAAAATGAGATAGATCGATGTAAATTTGTTGCTAATCAGTGTTCGCATCTTGAAACGAGATTTCATCTGGAATATTAACCGCAAGAATATTATTCTTTGTTTTCTGTAAATAACCGCGTTACGTAGGTCTGTTTAACTCGGTACAATTTAGGCATCCTTCGCTTTGCTTCATTACATTTCGCCAACATGAAATCTCTGATGAAATGGAAATGAGTTAAAGCCATAAAGATCGTTAGTTGTTTTGCTTTATTGCATATGAACCTCAGTAGGTCATTTAATTCCAACAAAATATTTGAAATAGATTCATAGCGATAGTTTGGTAAAAAAAAGGTGGGTATGTATACATATATATTTGAACCATATTTCAATTACTCATATTTTTTAGTACAATCCAACGTCTTTTAGTAAATTTACAATATTGCATCGTTTTATTTTCGTAAATGTCTTTTTTTTAATTTCTCACTTTGTAGATAATAATTATTCCTTCAAAAATTATTGTTGGTAATATTTCTTTATTAGAAAGTTTTTCTGGTGTTAAAACCTATTTTTATACAATCAGGCGTTAATTATTTGCCTATGGCTGGGACCCTAAAAGGTTCTGCCACCCAGTCAGTGTGGACCTGGAAATACCAGCAATTAAAAGGTGGTTCCACGCCCCTCGAAACCTCATGATCAGAGGCCTTGCTATTGGACGTAGTTTCTTGTCTTCCCCAAGACGCGTATGTAGTTTATCGTCATATCCAGGACGGAGAACCATACAGGATATTATACAAAACACGACGTTGATATAGCCAAAAAAACGATGGTTTATTCCGGGCATCATTGTATATGTTATACATTCCGTCATACATCATAGGTGGCAGTTATTACATCTGTTTGAAAAATTATGTTGTATTTTTGCGTAATGCAATTAATATTTACTTGTGATAAATATCAAATGTGAGGTAAATGCAAGCGTAATCACCTAGAGAAATTTGGAATCAGTAATTTATGTTCCAGATTCTGGCTGAGGCACTTGCTTTGATATTTACTGTATTGCCTTTGAGAAATGAATGAATCCTTATCTTAACACTTCATCTGCATGTTTAATAAACAGTCAGATGGGGCTCTAGAGCACTGGAGGGTAATCACCGAAGGCATCTGAAAACACTAAATTTAAAATTCTGGAGAATGTAGAGTAAAACTCTTGTATTAAATTTCCTTTAAAAACATGACGTATCGCACATAAAAAGCTAAGGAATCATTTCCGAATCCTAAGTGGACACGCCAGGTCTTTATGAAGAAAAGGATGAATTAATTTCCAGAGTGTATAATTCATCATTTTTAATCTTTCCATTTAGAGTGAAATTTAATATCGTCATTAATAAATAGTTGTGTGTGTGTTGTGACATGTAAACATAGGACAGAAATTAATTGCGAGAAAAAAAAAAAAAAACAATGTTCAGCTAGAAATCTTTCATTATTTTCTGTTGAAGACGTTACTTAATGGAAAATCAGAAATGAAACTCTTGTACGGATAATTTTATTTGAATGGAAAAACGCATTTAGTGAAAGTCGATGAACACTGCTGCAGGAAGTGTCAGAGTAACAATACAAAAGACAAGATATGTCATCGAATTATGTCAACGTTTCCACTCGCATTTTCAGGCAACAAATATTTTCTCTCACATATTTCTTCGAAGACTATTATAATTTTATAAATGCAGCAATTAATTTAAACTAAAAATTATACTTTTGTATCAATAGATCAAATAATTTATTTTCATTATAAATTCGAAACATTTAAAGAAAATTAATCGGTTTACATATAATTCCTATAATTATACTGATAAAGGGCGAAATATTCAGCTCTGTTTCATTTATGCATATAAAACATGTGCATCTACTTTTAAATTTATGAGTTATTAGGACGTTATTTGCAGAGTTCGACAAACGAATTGAGACTATTTCCAAATTATTTTATTTAGAATAATATAAATAGAGCCTGTATTTATTTTATATTTATTTGTGCTTGTTTTACTATATATAAATTGGTATTGAGAAAAATCGGACTTATTTAAAAAGGGTTACGATATGAAGAGGAATGTGAAGCAAGAAGAATTGATAATCATCGATATAGAGATTTAAAATATAAATCGACACTAAGTTTAATTTGTCATTTTATAAAAAAAATATATGGTGTGAAAATTCTTTATTTTTTGCAACGATACAAATAAAGCAATATAAAATAGTTAAGAATGCCTCGATAACTAAGATGTTGGTAATTATCGGATTTAAGACTATGTTCTTCTGGCTATCATTTCAAGAAGAAATGAATCAGCCCTGTATTATTGAAATCTGTAATATCACTTTAGAGGTGTAAGACATGAAGACCCGAATAAAAAACGTTATAACCGACGCTCATATCGTTTAACATGAGACAAAACTGAAAATAATTTTCATTTTACATTTTCTGTACGAATTAACACAGAAATGAAAAGACGGAACATCAGTGCATGGGAGTCTATCATCCTTGACGATGAACTATCCTATTTTCATTTTTCCAAAGGCAAAACGCTAAATTTCATCGAATCGGAAATCTTATTTCAACCTGATTGTAGTCCACATGACGAATATTGGCTATGCAGTCCCTGACAATTTATTTGGCGTAGTCCCGATAAATTTTCTTAAGTTGTTTCATATTTACTGATTATTGTTAGACCATGAACATGACTGGTATTAGAACTCGGCTCTGTAATTTCCTATTCTGAGCCGTTGTGCGTTACAACACGTCCTAGCTGGCATCAACTGGTATTCGCAAAGGCCTCATCCATCTTGGACCTGACCAAATTAGACGTCACTTAACTTCGGGGATTCTACAGGAACCAGTCATTAAAGGGTTACGGTGATAAGCATTGTTTTTTGTGGGCGATGTATAAACTATATTATCATCTTTAATAAAGATCTGAAAATATTCCTATTCAGATCGATAAATGCTATATTCTGTGCTAATAGGAATATATACTTGAAAAACAAAGTTTATAAAATAAGTAAAGTTTTATTGTAAAAATCCAGTACAATAAGAATAACAGTAACAATAATGCACAAGGTCATCGCAACTAATTCCAGTAGTGAGTGCTACTATTTGAAGGTCGGTAGTTCTCGCAGATCCTAGCTAGTAATATTTACCAACCTCTACACGGGGTAGGATGTGACACAAGGCCGAATTTAATGTGGGTCAATCAAAGACCCTAGGCTCGGCGAAAAATTCGCCGTAAACTCTACTTAAAGGAGTTCGGGACTGTCTACCTCACCGGACGAGATTTTGCTCTTCACTATAGCCTCGTCCGGGTTGCTCTCTTATCCAACGGCAGAGAGTTCGAAAACAGCTAAGAGCTGAGTAACAGATCCCAGCTAATAATATTTATCACCCTTCTCACGGGGAAGGATGTGGTACCAGGCCGATTTTAAAGAGGGGTAGTCCGAGCCCGTAGTCTGGGCCAGAAATACACCTTAAATCCCGCATAAACGGGTTCGTGTAGCTGTTCCGGCATAGTCTTGTCTGTGGATGCTATCTGCATGGAGGCAGAGAGTTTGACCAGCACAGCTGGAAAAGATTCCAGCTAATATATTTACTAACATCCTCACGTGATCAGATGTGGCACAAGACCGGGTTTAATGTGGGGCATCCCAGCCCGTAGACTCAGCAAAAAATTCATGTAGACACCGTATAAAACAGGGTCGGGTAGCAGTTTCTAGAGACGAGCCTCTGACCTTCGGCATAGCCTCGTCTGAGGATCATTTCTGCTCCGAGGCAGAGAATTTGACCAGCACAAATGAGTATCTAGCAATTGTCCCATGCAGTCACATGTGGCACAAGATCGAATATAATGTGGGGTTCCCGAGCCCGTAGGCTCGACCAAAATATACCGGCATAAACGAAATCGGGTTGGTCTACCTCCCAGAACGAGACTATTCCCTACGTCATAGCCTCGTCCTGAATCCTCTCTACTCAAAGGCTGAGAATTCGACCAGCACAGCCTAAAAAAAGATTTCAGCTACACTCTGTAGTCATTTGACTTACAGATACTCATATGTAGCTATTATCTATAGTGTAGTTACTCATGGGGATGACAGTTTATTATTTCATTATATCAGTAAAGTATAAATGGATCAGGACTAGAGTTACCTAGTTTCTATGCAGTTTCCGAAGATTAGAGGGAACTCGAAAGAAAGAGCACTTCATTTTATTAAACTCTCTTTAAAGCAAAACCACAAAATACATTGAAATGTAGTAATTTAAACACAACTGATCATCGATACCAGTATATGTCGTACATAAATGGGGAAAAGGCTAAATACAATAGAGAAAAAATTCAAGAAATATCTATGTCCCAGTTCTCAAAATATTCCACATTTCTTGGCATATATATTATGACGATGAAGTCCAAAATTTCGAAATGCTTCAACAAAATCTTTTTTTCTTTTTGTCATAGATTATTCTCATATACACCCCGGAAGAAAATCTTAAGACCAGATGCAAAATGGTTAAAAAATAAAAAATACTGTTACTTTAATCAAGATATATTTGCGAAATATTTACATTTAATTAGAAAATGTAGTATATCAACAAACAAGTGAAAATGTTAAGCTTTTAATTGATTAAATGAAACAAACATTGAAAAAAAGAGTTTTTTGGTTGGTTATATAATAAATATTAAATAAAAAATAAATAAAATATATTTCTGAAGTATTTCGCAAATATATTTTGATTAAAGTAACAGTATTTTATATTTTTTAACCCTTTTGTAACTGGTCTTATGATTTTGACCAAGGGTGTATATTATTTTTTATTTGGTCAACATAGCCCGGACATTCATGTGTCTATCACGCCAACCATCACAGTGAAGCTCGGAAGGTCATTAGGGAGGCAGTCTTTCATACTATAGCCGGTCATTGATTGTGTTTGCAAACTGAGCAGCCCCTCTTTCTCTATGGTTAGGTGTCCAGAGCACTAGATGATTCGCCAGTTCTTGTTTTGCTCGCAAAGCAAAGCGCATTATGCTTTCGCGTAATTCTGTAGAAATATCAGGGATGTATTCATACATCTGACATTTAGTTGGATCTTGGATCTAAGAGAAGTTAAGTATAGCTCTCAGAAACCAAGTGTAGTTTCTGTCAAGCTTACACTCTAGGTCTTTAGATAATATCCAGGCAATGTCATTATATATTAACACCAAATCTACAGTGAGTTGAATGAATCTGCACATGACGTTGTCTAGGCGATCAGATTTCTAGATGGTATCCATTTTATTCATAGTGGCTTAGGCATTAGCTATGCAAATTTTCAGATCACTACCAGTAGAATTTATATAGTTTTTACATATATAACAATTCAACAGATTTTTTTGTGACTGTCCTGAGTCATATTGGTTGAACGTTATGAATTCAGTTTTAGAGACAGTGACATTGAGTCCAACATCGCAGTATATTCTAGATGATGTAGGATAACTGTAGAATTGGTAATGGTGTCAGTAGAGATAGCTTAGTCAATTGCAAAGTTAATATATCAACTTTTTGCTGGATATCCACTTCAATCTTTGACGATAAAGTAAAACACAGATGATAATGTTTGTCGATAGAAGTTCTCAATATGTAGTCAATAATGATAACAAACAGAAAAGGTACAAGTGTGTCACCCTGAAGGGTCCCTGGATTGAGGTCGAAGAAGCTAGCGATATTTTTTCTTTTTTTTGGCTCTAACCCAAACATTGGCTAAGCTAAACACACACAAACAAATATATATATATATATATATATATATATATATATATATATATATATATATATATATATATCCGTCGAGATTCGACGTATGAGGGTCAAGCAAATCCGTTTCAGGAAACCGACAGCCCGATACCGGCACAGAGACCTGGTGCACCAGGATGCCACAAGGTCCCCATATATATATATATATATATATATATATATATATATATATATATATATATATATATATAGTAGCTAGTAGACACATACGTGTGATTTCAGCGCTCCGGAAATGTTATTTGAAATAGTAAAAATAAGTAAGTCGAAGTTGTTGAAGAAAGTTCAATATGCTTTATCTTTACAGATTTTAGCAGCTGTTGTATCGAGTCAAGCAGATACATTTTTGAAAAATGATTCTACATAGACTAACAGCCCACCCTGATCCCTCCGGCCTTGTATTGACTGCATATTACACACCTGATCGCCCACTTTTTCTGTGTCTGCTCACCTAGAAAATCCTTTTTCCCGAAAATTTGCAATAGTTGTCTGTGACTACTGACCCGGAAGACGAAGATAATGAAATGAAACACGAAACATAGTCTTGGATGTTACATGATTTTAAAGAAGATTGAACTCCACTGAATAATTTGTGTGTATGTGTGTGTGTACCCGCGCGTGTGTGTGTGTGTGAGAGAGAGCGAGAGAGAGAGCGAGAGAGTAATGCAAAGATAGAGTGGACAACTGAATAGACCAAGGAAAAGAAGGAAGGAAACTTTGAGAAGTGAGAACATTTTCATTTAGAAAAAGGAAGATTATGCGTACATATAAACAGGTACAACGATTATAAGCCCGATGTTTATAAAGATCTAGCAGAGAGCATTTGGGATTTTTTAAAATCAGAATTTACTTTTTAACAACCGATCTATCAATCTGTCTATCTACGTCTGTACTTTATCTATCTATGTAATATATATAGAAAGTATATATATATATATATATATATATATATATATATATATATATATATATATATATATATATGTAACTATACTTGTCTCGAAAAAAACCTTCGAATTTTTGATTTGCCAATAATCAAATCAATCTTGAAGGAAAAAAAAAGGTTTTAAAAAAAGAAAGAGCCAGGAACATGAAAGTCTGTCGAACAAAATTGCACAGATACAGGTGCAAAGCCCAAAGAAAAAAAAACCCAACACGAGTAAACAAATAACAAAACAGAGCTCAATACAACCGTAGAGCAGACCTAGACAAACCTAGTGAGCTAAAAAAAACTACCTAAGCGGATCGTCAGGGGAAGCTCACTAGGATTGTCTGACTCACTAGGATTGAGTATATATATATATATATATATATATATATATATATATATATATATATATATATATATATTATTTATTTTAGATATTTGAACAAGAAATGTTGATATCGCTACACAACATCTTTCATGTTTCGGAACTAGGTTGTGATTCTTCAGGGGAATGGTAAGTGACTAGTGATTAAATTTTTTTTTTTCAAAAAAATCAAAAGCAAAATATAACTTCTTTCCCAAAAGATAAAGTTTGGGGGATAAGAAAGATCAAGATCAGAATTAAAATAGGACTTTTGCGTTTGTCTTGATTAACCAATTAAATATCAGAGCTACACTAAATAAATAGTAAGTTCAGTGAGTGGATATGGGAGAGTTACTTTCTCATGACATAACAAATTGGAACATAGACAGGCCATCATTGATAATTAGTGTAAACATGTAAGCAACAAGTGTATTGTGACTGCAGACAAATATAACATGATCAATTTTTCAAAGGATGCAGAGTGGTTGTGAAGGAGGATAATCAGACGTACAGTTAATTTTAACAAAATTTTTAAATTTTCAGATACAGATATAAGTTAACCTGTAGATAAAATTAAAAACATGGAACATATATGTAAGATACAACTAATACTAAATTGACGACAATACATAGCAATACTAAATCAGAATAAACAAATAAGATAATTACTTGTAGAATGTGAAGCATTATTTACTTATAAATTAGGGCTATAAGAAATGGAACTACCCAATTAAAAAACAAAAAACAAATATATCACAAGGTAGAAGCTTAACTGTGTTGGCAATTTACAGTTAGTTCACTTCTTTGCTTTAGCAGATTTATTGACAGCAAATCGTATAATTTCTAATTTTTCATGTAAGCGTAAGAAGAAATATTCATTTGAATATTTACAGTTTCTAGGTTTTTTTTGTATTTTCTATTTATTGTAGGGATTATATTAACTTCTTTTAAGTTCCAGAAATATTTAAAACGAGTTGTCATATTTTTGTAAGTCTTATTGTTGAAAGATAATACATGTTGTTACCACCTAGTTTAAAGGAATTCTATTACCCCCAATATAATTTTTAATAGTTAGATTTTCATTAGGAGAAAGAGGGCATAGGTAAACATTTTGACATCGGTTTTGCAATGGATATTCGTTAGAATTTCTACAATTAGATTTGTTGTTACTGTCAGTGTTTATTGAATTAAAATGTCTCTTATTACTTAGATTTTGGTATTGGTTAAAACTTTTATGATTACTATTTTAATATTTTTCAAGATTATCTGTAGAATCAAAGCTTTTATTTAGTATATTTCTGTTAAATAATTTTGCTCGTCGGAATATTTCTGGGGAAATATTTATCAATTAAATTGAGGAAATTCTGCCCTAACTTACTACTAACCATCTGGTTAAATGTGGGGGTGTACCAAATGATTTTCCTGTTTCTATTCTCATTCTTACGATCGGTGTTGTTATGTTTTATATATTTAATGCCAATGCACTTATAGCCACCATTTTAAGGCAGTGTTGTAAACTTTGCTATGCTTGTAAAAGACCGTTGAAGGTTGGTTAGAATTTGGTTAGATGTATACTGGATTGGAATTCATTTTCATGTAGGGTTGGAATGCATTATTAATTAGGTATCAATCAAATGTTTAATTAGTGTTGGTCTGAATTTTAAGGTTCAGTCTTTTAAAATCCAATGTAGCACTTTTCAGATTATGTCAGCATTAATTTTTGTGGAATGTTTCACTAACATAAGGCTATCATTTTTACATAACCCTATATTGTCAATGTTTATATCATCGAAGGCAGTACGATTATATAAACTAAATACACTAACAAAGTTGGAAGACTCAGCAGAATCTAAAGATTTCATAGAAATATCAAATTGATTAACAGAATTGTTCTTAATCCACTGTTCTTTGTTATGGATGAGAAAAGTTCAAAATAATATCAAGCTCTACGTTGGAAAGATCTGAGTATTGCATGACAACTTCCTAGCGAAAGTAAAAAGTTTCCTGGAAACATCCACGATATGAAATTGGATGATTTAACAATTTCTTTTATCTCTTATACCATTGAAGCAATTTATGACATTCGGGGTATTAATCCACTTTAAATATCCAAGGCGCATTATAATCAGCTGTTTGACTCTATCAACGATCACCTTGCTAATACTTCCAATTTCAAGTGTGGTAGGTTTGATAATTTTAGTGTTAAAATTACCCACAAAATCAGGATTATGGTCCTCGATCCATGACATAGGAACATTTAGTGCAAAATCTGCTAACTTTTGCTGATCATAAGCTTGTTGATTATAGTTTTAGTCAGTGCCTTAATTTTGTCAAAAATTTGCTGATCTACTTTTCTATTATTTTCGTTAAGTTCATATATATATATATATATATATATATATATATATATATATATATATATATATATATCAGTATGTACGTTATCTCCCTATCTATCTATACCTTTGCTTTTTTTTTTCGTGTCCGGTTTCGCGGACCATATATAGTCGCTGTCAGACTACTTGTTATATAAAATAAGAAAAATAAATCAGAAGAGACTTCTTATTCTTAACTGGTTTTCGAACATCACTAAATATTGTTCATTGCACCTTTATGTATCCTGTGATTCTTCTAAATACCCCCACATTCTCGCTTTGCCTTCGAATCCCATGAACATATTAGGTGGCTTACTTACTGGCAGCAAACCTCTACTCCTTGCATTTAATATGTTCTATGATTGCTAATTTTTTTCCGGATCTATATCGTCATTACATATCGCAGCATTGTCTCTGTTTCAATTTGTTGGAACAATTCGTCCCATCAAAGAAACAGTCTGGGATTTTCTTGAAAGTTTAATTGCTTATGGGGCTCTCATAACATGGCATTTATCGAGATTGATGGGTTTTTTTGTCCTTGTATCTTCAAGCGGGATGAAGAAGCATGAAGAATGTTTGAACTTAAATTATTCTTTTAATTAGTATACTTTTAAATATGAAATTTATGTTCAGGAAAGTGATGCTCAAAATAATCCCAAGAAAACATTTGAAAATGATCACATGATTTGATCATTTATTCAGATATTTTGAAATGATCAAATACATTCATGAATCAACAACATCGCTAAATGTTGATATACGTAGGCATATGCACATGCATGTGAATTTATGAGTGAGATCGGTATAAGCTTGACTAATCTGTTTTTGGTATTTAATCTAAAGAAAGTATCACTTACTCGATTGGGTATTAGGTCTATAAGACAGCAAGTATTTTCAACTAACTCCTGTAAATAAAGTACTATATGTTCATTATTGGGAACTTCTTGTGCGCAGTCGGATTTAGATTCTGAGAGGGTGGTGGTTAACTTAGGATAGTGATAATTCTTCATATACCTGAATCGACTCTTTTACAATTTATGTTGTTCGACAGGACATATTTTTGTTCGAAAACTTGTTAATTACACCGTAAAATAAACATGCATTAAGTGACGTAATTGACATGCATTGCTAAGGGATGTCACAAAGTACTTATGAAAAAAAATTATAATCATTTTTCACAGTGGAACTGTTTCAAGACCATATCATATAACACCACATGTTTTGCCACTATTGTATAGATCAGTAATATTAATTTCCCAATATACTGAATCACAAGTAGCCTGTTTTCTTTATTCAAGAGAAAACTTCACTGATACTGTAAGATGAAATCAATTATTGATACACTATCAACTTTCAATGTTAATTGTTCGATGATCAAAACTGAAAAACATTCTACGTTTTCGAATAATTTTCTTCCTGCATTTCAATACAGTTGTCTATAATATCCACTAAAGTAGCCTTTGTCCTAGCCCCTACATACCGAGTAAAATTCCTTCATTCCAGCTTCAGATTTTTAGCACCAATTTCGCTCCGTGGTAATTTCTTAGTAAAGGCCACGTCATAACCGAACAGGCTGTTTGCGTAATAATCTGACATAATGTTCTGTACATAACATTTTGACTTTTAGCAATTTCGCCCAAATATCATGTCCATATATACGCACATTTGCAAAGTGAAAGAAATTATATTATTCAAAATATTCTGTCTTTTCATCTTATTTTCCATATTATTAAAGTGTAACTGTTATCTTGCCTCATTAGAAATTGCAATTCATCAACAAATAATAAATTTTCCTTTATTAAAATCTCAGTGCATTATCGTCTTTTGGCATATTTCATATGGAGACACGCTAGTTTTATATATTATATATATTTTTATACTTTTGGTATACTTAATAGGGAGACAATGAATTTCTACTGAAATAGATGTTATCAGTAGAGGAATGGAATCATTGAAAGGGCAAATATTAGAATTAATTTGATATAAAAAAATATATACAGGAAGTCAAAAAATATTTAGGAATAGAAAGACTTATCCCAAACCTATTTTCCTACTGATAAATACCGGTTAAAATCTCCAAAGTTAGGCATCTCGCTATAACTTTTCAAATAATCACACTAAAATAAGTTTGTTTCAAGAATCGATTCATTATATCATCGTAAATTTGTTTGAATGATCACATAGTTCTAGCATCTTAGTAGGAGAATAACTGGTTGGTTACATCCAATGCGTCAAAAAACAAATTAGTTACATTGCACCATCGTCGATCAAACCGGTAACTATCACCAATCACGATGAACGGATGTTCACCTAGGAAGGTTACGTACCTTGAGCCCTTGCTGGGAATTAAAAGCAACCTAAACCTCTAGTAAAATAAGTAAATACAATCAATCGCTAAAGATGATGGAAATATGGTCGGTTCTTTGTACCGTCCCAGTAAGTACCTCACTCCTCGATATTTAAAAAAAGCCACACTATGCCAATACTGGAATACTCTTGCCACATATTGCACCTTCAATATTCAGACGAGATAGAGTTCAAAAATCTATCCACCTCCTTACAACATTCGACAACTTTACCACAGAAACGTCGCAAGCCTTCCGATGCTTTATCGATATTCTCATGGAAAATTTTCATTTCTCAGTTCAGCCAGTTAAAACTCTCACGTCCCAAACCCGCCATGCTAAGCAGAATTTAAAGAACCATCCTCATCCCGTCGTATTCCATTGATAATTAGTAAGTACCATTCGAGCTGCTTCTGCAAAGGAACCGTTGTTTGGCAAAACCAACACCCAACTGAATGTTTCTTTGATTAGTTATCTCCTTTTCAATTATTGGGTTATTGTGATCTTCCGCACATACCATGTGCTTCTTAAAATTTAACCACCTACCTCAAGTTGGACATGAGCCTTGCACAGGGCGAACAGCTTTGTAAAAATACATTTATATTTGTAACTAACAACACCTCATACATCAATATATATGTATATTTTATATTTATCTTTATTTTTTACTTATTGCTAATTGGTTTTTACGCTCTATAACCCTCATACTCGCAGAATGAACATGAAAAAATAATCTGGTCGGAAACCAATTCTTGAATTTTCAATTACGCTTGTTGCTTATATGTAGCAGAAAGTAGATAAAAAATATATATCAAAATAATTTAAATCGCAAAGAAACAAGAAAATACCAGTAATTTATAATGACGACGTGTTACAGGAAATTCGAACAAATTTCAGTTAAGGTACATGTTAATATCGGCAGTGATAAACGCCATTGCCCCGGGAAGTTATAACCAAATAGGAAAAATATATTCTTTAAAATAATTTATTTTAATATCCGTAATTTAATAGATGCGGTACGAATATATATTCATTATCCATTCCTTAGGAAATTTTCCGACTCTCACGAATTTTATAAAACTATCTCCATTCTTGGGTGTCATGATAAAATACAACTTGCAGCAAAGCCACTGTTAGTGAGATTTGAGGTTTTGAGTAGAGTGAAAACACCACTATATTGCTATTGTTACTGGTGTAGTAGAAGCTGTTGGAATCTGAGCCATGCGTACATAGTCATCATGCCAAAAAAAAATAAGCAAAATGATTATGAAAGTATTAAAATACATTTTAATTGTAAAAATATAAGCAATGCATTTTTATATGAAGAAAATACCAACAACCTTATTAATAGTATTATGACCTACTCTATATTTTAAAACATACAGTTTTGAAAGCATAAAATTGGGTTAAAAATATGTAGATTTCCTCATATATTAACGCATAATGGTTGATATGATGCTAGAATAAGATCAAACAACAATAATGTTCGTTTTTTAATTTAGTACTTGACCCATTAAATTATTTCTGGTCACTTCTTGCTAAAGGAATTTACATTTTTTCTTGTATATTGAGGAAAATTCCGACCCCCCAACTTTATAGAACCAAATCTTAATACACACACATACACACACACATACACACATATATATATATATATATATATATATATATATATATATATATATATATATATATATATATGAAAAATAAATAAAGAAAAAAATTTCCTATTTGGAAAATTATAAAGATGTTGATTTGGAACAAGGCCTTTAACTTCCATTGGCATTGTTGATTTTAGCATTTGCTATTATTAGGAAAAATGTTAGAATGGAATCAGCCTCTTCTTTGCCGCAGTTACCATAATTACCGCAATGGAATGTAGTAGATGTGGCTTGAGTATAGGCAAATTTCTTTAAAATTAATTCGACTTTCACTTAAAAGTATGGTAACTGTTCAAATTATGGTTCAATTTGTTGACCCTGTCATCTTAATGGTGAAAATATTTGCATAACCCAAACATATTCTTAAAAGATACCACTAAATTCCAGAATCTGTGCAATGTGACTTGTATAGATCAATTTCTTTAGAGCTCTGTTGTAGAAGCTTAGATATTCTTTATTAAATTGCTTCATATTTGCAGGAAGATGAAATGTGCAACCTCGTATATTGAAAGCAATTGAAAATATCAAATTCACTACAGATCAATATAGAAAATCGTCTGAAAATATTTTACCGGAAGGCAAAATGTTTTATAACCGAAAGTGTCAAAATCAATTAATATTGCTTTGATGTTTTTGTCTGTTTTCAAACCTCCTCCAATCAAATGGTTGCAATTCTTATCACTAACCAACCACCTTTTCTTTATTCATTTTTTTAATAATGTTCAACCAATACGGCATTCAACATCCACTCAAGGTACAGCGTTACTAGAAGAGGTTTTTTTATGTATACGTAATAGAAGGTAGTAGGAATGAAGATTATGAGGATATGGTAGATAGATAAGAATTTAACCTGGACTTGATAAAGTTAATAAGAGCTGTGACCAGTTAGGCGTTTATTGAAAGAGTAATCCTGAGCGCAATTTTCTTTTATTAATTAAATACGAAATGAATGACATCGAATCAATTATATAGAGCTAGCATGGCGGATCTTAGTTTAAAATGTTTGAGATATTGAAATAAAAGAAAGGAACACGATTGAATATTTTCCATGGAATGATGGGTAGATTAGACAAAAGATTGCGAAGGTGATTTCGTGAAAAATAATATGTGTTTTGGAAAATAAGTCATTCCTCATAAGTCCGCGTAAACTGATTGGCCGGTTTCAGCCAAGAAAGTGAATCATTGTTTAGGTACCTATGTTGTATTAACATTTATCTGTCCCAGTTAATTGCATTTAGAAATCGAAACCCAAGATTTTAAAGGAGGCTGGCCATTCATGCTTTAAATATTGCCACATTTCTTTCACTTTGCGTTTCCAATGATTGCGATAGTGTGATTTTCTATGTGTAGTTTAGATGTGGCGAAAGGCCGAAATTATGGGACACCTTGTGAAGATCGAAGTCATATTCAGTCGTTATAGATTAAGCGTGATAAGTCTGCTAAACATTGCACCCTGTCGAAAGCCTTGATATTCTGAGCGTAGCTTAGATCTGGCACAAGGCCGAAAAAGTGGAGCACCCAGTACTAATTACCTAATCGAAATTGATCTAGCGTGACATCCTAGCTAAAGATTGCACCACCTCGAGGGGTCCAATGTTTTTTCTAAGGCCAGCTTGGATGTGGCACTTGGCCGAAAGTGTAGAACACCAATTACGTATGGAATTCACTACTCAGCTGTAACCGTCTAGCAAGATAAGTTTGCTAAACATTAAACCACGTCGTATTTATTCTCATTGATTTCAGCATGTATCTGTCTAGGTAGCGTAAATAGTTAGGTTCACAAAGTGTGATCAGTAAGCTTAGTTTAATTTCAGAACAATGCTATTAGGTTCACTCCTCAGGTATGACCTTGGAAAGGCATAAATTCATCTACAATTAGAAGATGTTCTTTAATGATAGGTATTAGCCAGTCTGAAAAAAGTTGTATTCTTATCTCAAATATTGGGAAGGGCAACAGAAATATAATCATTTCTCTTTCCCAAGCATTCATGGCATTTAACAGTTAATAAAGCATGAATTATTTGGAGAGCCTTGAAGTTACACTAGATTTTTTTCAAACATATAACTGAGAACTTTAATCCAAGCATTCAAAACAGAAATAATATAAACACGTGCATCAGAAAATTTGGGTAAATTTGTGTTATTATCTTTATGATGATGAAATTTAACCGCCCCCATGATCGTGTTCAGCATAATAACATTCGTATTAATGTTGCGTATCTATGATTGATTCGATCGCGATATAAAAGACGCTTAAATATTAATGTATGCATGCTCCAGTGATTTGAATGAGCGGAGAATGTTCATATTCAGTGAACACAATCCTGAGGAATGTTTAAAATTAGGAAAATATGTTTCAGTATGAACTTATAATTTTTATTATTACATTGAAAAAAACATTGGTGATGGGAGAATTTCGACTCGATTATTTAATTGAGTCATAAATAATTTTCGTTTCTCTTATTTCCAAATGAAAAAGTAAAATTATATTCGATTTAATAATTCTTCATTATTTGTAATAAGCTATTTAATATCTTTTGAGAAAAAAACCGTAGGTTTGGATGTAAACTATTTTTTGCAATGAAACCTTCGATTTGGTTTTCATTAAAAGAAATTATCACTAACAAAACATTTTGCAGCGATAGAAAAAATGTAATAATCGTTGGTACAAGACAATTTTCATATTAATCTTTGGTACAAGAACATTTTAATATTAATCGGTTGGTACAAGAGCATTTTAATATTAATCGGTTTGTACAAGAGCATTTTAATATAGATCAAATGCCTAACTGATATGTGTCCTGTATTATTCTTGCATTATACGGCCTTACATTGTCATGGAAGAGAAAAATACATTGATTTTATAATTCGAACGATCTCTTTGCCGTGAAAATTTATATAAGATATTTATTCTTCTAATGTCACCTATTGTTAGGATTACACATTCGAAATTAGTTCCCAAAAAGAAATTATTTGTGGCTCAGTGAATTTCAAATTATTTTGAGGAAAATGGTTAAACACTAGAAGGAATATTTACATGCTTTACTCAATTATTGTTAGTCGATATCCCTATCAGAGTTCCTGTAAAATGTTTCCTTCTGTCTCAGTTTGAAAATTAATGAATGTTGTGCGTGAAGTTTAAACACACACACACATGCGCGCACACACGCATATATATATATATATATATATATATATATATATATATATATATATATATATATATATATGAACACAATAAACCTCATTTTTTATACAGTTCGGATCCTTTCGAGTAACGCTTTTTCAAAAGTTATTCGTTGGCGATATACATAGAAAAGGAAAGCAGATTAATAATCGCCAAGAAATCTCAAGGTGGTTTTCGAATGTATGGAATTCTTAAAAGTTTTGGCCAAGAACACAAGACTTTTATGAATTCTTCAGTCGAAAACAGCCTTGAGATTTCTTGGAGATTATTAATGTGTCTTGATTGTGTTTGTATATCACCAACGAATACCTTTTGAAAATGCGTTGGTGGAAAGGATCCTAAAGGTATGAATAATGACGTTTATTTTGTTCAAATCTGTTTTATTTCAGTGGGTACCTGTCCTTGTTTACACACACACACACACACACACACACACACACACACACACACACACATATATATATATATATATATATATATATATATATATATTATGTGCCCAGTTAAATATAACAGGCTTGAACAAAATAAACGTTATTTTGTATACATTTAGCATAATATATATATATATATATATATATATATATATATATATATATATATATATATATATAGAAGGTAACCAAAAAAGTTCAATCCGTTTTTAAAGGAAAAAAAAAAGAAAAGGTTCACATTATGAGTAACTTATATTTAGTCTTCGAAGTAATTGCCATCGGCATCCAGCACCTTCTGCTGACGTGTCTCCAGCTGTTCAATGTCCTTGCGGTAGGACTCGGTGGATTTTGACGCAAAGAAATCCGTGAGGGTTTTGCGCAAGTCTGCTTCATTGATGAAGGATTTCCCACGAAGATGACTGTCAGTAGAGTGGAAGAGGTGGTAATCAGGTGAATAAGGTAGATGGCACAGAGTCTCCCACCCAAGTTGTTGTATGGTATCCTTGACCACTCGGGCGACATGCGACCTTGCGTTGTCATGGAGGAAAAGCACCCCTTTGCACATTCACCAGTGGTGGCTCCTTCTGGTGCAATGCCTGTTGCACACGTTTCAATTGCTGCGAGTATACGTCTCCAGTGACCGTTTGGCCCGTTGTTAGCAGTCCATAATGAACCACTTGATGACCTGTCCACCAGACACAAAGAATAATCTTGCGTGGGTGCATAGGCGGTCTTGCGGTGGGAGGGACATCATCCTGAAGAGACAACCAATGTCTGGAACGCTTGGGAGTTTCGTACAGAACCCACTTTTCATCACTGGTAAGCACTCGATTGAATAAGGATGCGGTACGGTGGCGAGAAATCAGCGATACGCAAGCTGTCACTCGTTGTCCCTTGTGGACCTCCAACAGCGTTTGCGTCTTACCGAGGCGGTGCAGGTTATGTCTAACTGTTTCATCGGAAACGTTGAACTGTCTTGCAAGTTCACCACAGGTTAAACTACTGTACTCTTCAATGGCCGCCTTCAGGACTCCGGCATTCAAGACCTGTGGTCGTCCACTGCGAGTCTCATCATGGACAGACAATTCTCCCGACTTGAATTTTCGAAACCAACGCTTTGCAGTATGTTCATCCACAGCACTATCCCCAAACGCTTGACATATGCGGCGACTTGATGCAGCTGCTGATAAGCCCATTTTGAAGTCGTAAAGCAAACATCCCCGAACGAGATCTCTAGACACTTCCATCCTCCTAACAACTGTCCGGCTTATAACTGATGGCCGGGCACGGTGCGCGTGTTTTCATTACGACTAATGTTCCTACTTCCGGCTGTCCGATTTTGAAAACAATTGCTTCACGCATTCAATGACCAATCAAAGAACGGACATAACTTTTTGGGTTACCTTGTGTGTGTGTATACACACACACACACACACACACACACACATATATATATATATATATATATATATATATAGTGATCCTTTGGTATAATGTGAGCGAGTCCTATCAAAACAATATTGAATTTGAAATATTAAATTTTAAATATTAAAAATGACTCACAAAGAGCGCTCAATATTTATTTTTATTAAACAGAGCAACATTTTTAGAACAAATGGAATTAAGATACCATTAGTTAATTATGATTTTCACACGTGAATTCCAAATATAGAATTTACTGGATGTCTCAAACTGGCTTCTGTGGAAACATTTTGAAAAAATCAAACAGTTTTATGTGGAAACAGCTTAGTTTTTCTAGTTTATCGAGCTCATTTGTATGGAAATAGTTCATTTTCCGTTTTAATCAAAAAAATCTTGTGAATCTTAAATGTAAATTCGCGGGTAAAAATGATCATTAACTCATTGTATCTTAACGCCAATTATATATATATATATATATATATATATATATATATATATATATTATTAAAATAATGAGAAAGAACATAGTTTTATAATCTGGTGTTCTTATTAATTATTTTTATATAAAAAAAGCCATGCTCAATAAAATTCTGTAGAGCGTAAGCATGATAGATTAACTAATTTTCCCATCGCTACACAGAAAGTACCATGTGTCAAAAACAGAATCTATACATTTATATCTAATTATAGAATTAAATTAAAAGAGCAAGTAATGTTTCATTTTCAAGCGACTTTTGGAATAACTCATTTTGACATTTACTGTGTTTAAAAGCAAATACATTCTTGATATTAGTTCCTAAGGTTACGGGAAATTCATTCAATTTTATAACGGGGTTTATGGTTTTCATTTTCATAGACAGTCTTTGCATCAAAATATGAGCAACTAATTGATTTACTAATATGAAAGAGAAAACAATTTGTACACTATACAGTTTGATATTGAGAATTGCTACCAATCGATATCAAAGGAACTTTTCACAAATGCTATGGATTTTGCTACACAATATTAGTACATAAAAGAATAAAAACATTATATTAAATACAAAAACATCGGTAATCATACATAATGCGGAACAATGAATTAAAACTCTAATCACCACTTCGACATCACATGGGATCATTGGACTCTGCAGGGACTTCTTATATAGGTCTTTTTAAATTATAAAATCTTACGGTATATCGCGAAATTAGTTTATATGACATACATCGAGAAATTAGTATATCTGATTGTACAGAACTGTTGTGTGTCTGGTTACATATAATTTCAAACACTTAAAAACTGATAAAATTGGAAAACTATTATCAAGGAATTTAAATGCCTGAATTTGAAATTTATTGTATGTACTACATTGAAAAAGGTGAACTTCCTTGATATAACATTAGATTTAATGAATAATATATACATACCTCATAAATATCCAAATAGTATTCATTTGTATTTATACCTTAAATCTAATCATCCTCCATCTATAATTAAACATATACCTTTATTTAACGAAAAGAGAATAAGTACAAATTCAGCAAATGAGAATTATTTTTATGAACACTGTAATTTCTATAATAAAGCTCTCAAAAATAGTGGATACACATGCCCAAAACTCAATTATATAAAAAACGATAGTGGAAAACAGAAAAAAAGAAGTAGACATATTATCTGGAATACACTCCCATACAACCAAATGGTAAAATATAAATTACGACAAAAATTCCTGGCGTTAATCATTAAACATTTTACTAGAGGCAATAAATAATACGCTAAAATTAAGTTACACTTGTACTGAAAACTTACAAATGATTATTAAGAAACATAAGGTTAATACCTTGAGTAAACGCTTACAACCAAAAAAAAAAAAAAAAAAAAATAGGGAGTATAATAAAAAGAAATGTGGATAAAGTAAAATTATCCAACTCTAGAAATCCTCAAAACTGTCCTCTTAATAATAAATTCCACAATGTGTACAAATGCGATATCGCATCTATGGAGGATCCAGACAAATTTAAAGTTTACATTGAATACAAAAAACATGAATTCAAAAGGCGTTCGAATCAACATCAAAGTTATTTTAAAATAAGTAAATACTGATATCAGACGTCCCTATTTAAATATTTCTGACACTTAAAGGAAACCAATAAAACGCGTACAGTAAAATGGAAATTAATACGAGAAGCTAGATTTTCCAGGTCATTAAATGACCAATGTCATGGGTGTATACATGAGAAATTATACATTAAGCTTATGAAAGCTAAAAATTAACTTAATCAAAGAAATGAAATAGCTATTTTTACAGTCATTGTCAAGGATATTCCTTAAATAATGATTAAATGTGAAAAACTTAAATAAAAAAGAATAAAGTATATGAAAAATGAATCGTACATATTTATACTTGATCTTTGAATAATACTTTTTAAATGAGAAAGTGATTCCAATGTATTTATTTGTTAAAAAACGCATAGTATATTAGTAATTAGAATTAGAAATAATAATTTAAAATTCTAGAAAGTATGTGACTGCAAACTCAGTAAAGTTCAAAATAAGTTATTAAAAAAATCGCTTGAAAATGAAACAGTATTAAGGATTTTAATGTTAATTTAATTCTATGATTAAAATTAAAGGTTTAGTTTCTGGTTTGGAAACATAATACTAACGAAGGGACCATATTTTTTAAATCCGTGTATATATATATATATATATATATATATATATATATATATATATATATATATATATATATTCTACCTATATGCATTAATATACAATTATCTAATGATCATTTTCACTCGACAATGTATATGCTACAAAGTATCACTTGAGTTCATATGACCTTCGTATAACCTTGCTTTTCACCTCCTTCTCTTTCCCCACATCCATCAAACAGGACACGTGAAACTAGACCAGTCTACCCCAGTGAGCGAAATAAAGGGTTTTGTTCGAAATCAACTGGCCGAAATCGCCAGAAAATAGCGAAAGGTTGAAGCGAATGTAGCGGAATCAGCTGATCTCTTAATGTTTTTATATTTAAAGTTCTACATGGTAAATTTTTAATTTTTTTATACATGTATTGAGCTCTTTATGATACTATTGTTAATTTGTTTGTTTCAACTCTGAACATTAAATTTATCATATGTTTATATGTTCCTGATAAAACCTAAAGGGAAAATGCCATTGAATTTTTGCTTTAAAATAAAAGTTTTCAATTTAAATGAGAAAATATATTATTTAAGGTATCTTGGTACAAAAATACAAAGGAAAAAATATATATACAGAGAAAGCGAATATTTAATACAGAAGTGGATTTTCTATGCAGGCACTGATATTTGTTCTCATAAATACAAACACGCATACACACATAAACGCACACACGCAAAAACACAGACACGCATATATGTAGTACATTATTGTGTTTAATGTGGGTGCGTGTGATTATATAGGTGCATTTGCTGGCACATGAATTCCTGAAGAAAGAAACATATTCTAGAGGTCGAGGTTTAAATGGAGTCCCATCGCATCGTACGCAACGTTTCTTGAATTTATTAATGGAAATCTTTCTCTGTCACCCGGGGGAAATGCATCGTGTCGTTCTCTTTAAAGTGACCTAATCTCATTAGTTTTCTAGGAGCAGTTTTAAGAATATCTACAAATGCAAATGCGTTTATATTTACGGCATTTTGATAAATCTAATTCATAATCTGGAAGATTACATGCGGACTCTTGATAAATATCAACATGTTTCTCTCAGGAGGATATAATTCAATTCTTCTAATTGAATATTCCGATATGGATACACTGTTGTTTTTACTTCTTTTGCAATATATTTTGTTTCTTTTTATTCTTTTATGTGGACATATCTTTTGATAATGGATTTAAAAAAAATCTTTTAATATATGTTCTATAAAATATGAAGAGGACTTTGAGGACTGGGTAAATTTTTAGTTGTTTACATATACGCAATCAATAACATGTTTTTTTGTTGTGAATAAAAGTATGAAAACACATCACAGATAAACAACTTGGCATACGTCGGGGATCAAGCGTCCAAAGCATATTCACTTTGTTTTTCACGCTCGCTTTCTATATTACATTTTCTCATTTACTTGCCAAATAACCAAAGTGATTTTATATCATGTTTTACCAGCACACGTTCCCTACAAGTGAAACCATTGTTTTGTTTACATTTCATCAAGTGATCTTTGCGAATACTACTTAGTCCTGTTCTTTTCCTATGCCTAATTAGTTACAAAAAGCCTGGCGTACTAGTGATCCATTTAATGATATTTTATCGACAAGAACTTAATTAAAGAAATGTATTCCTGATCAATCAACGTTCGTAAATAATTATATAGGCCATGAAGACTCACACTACACCTTTCTGATCATTGCTCAATTTGGTCACATTTTATTACCCATGGAGATGTATGAATGGTGCGATTATTCAGGAGAGAAACTCTTCTAGCTAATACATATATATATATATATATATATATATATATATATATATATATATATATATATATATATATATATATATATATATATATATATATATATATATATATATATATATATATATATATATATATATATATATATATATATATATATATATATATATATATATATATATATATATATATATATATATATTAAATTAATAAACTATTATGAATTTGTTAGTGCCATTTCTATGATGAATTTGTAATGTGTGAAGATCTCTATTTTCATAATTCCTTAATCCCATCGAATATTTTTTTGTGTGACACACCATGGTCTCTTCACAGAGTCGAATCAAACTAATTGTCTACGATTTCGCAATATAGCAAATGCTCCAAAGGAAAACATTGCACAAAGAACAGTACTTTAAGGAGACATATTACACTATGTAAGTTTCCATGACTACAACTGACAATTAAAATCAATGGGTAATCGTTATTCACCCTCGTTATCTTAATAATATTCATTTCCTAGAAAAAAAGAACTGCCTTATAGGAAGAAAATAAATAACAACGGACACCAAGGTTCGAGCGAGACACTCTGGGCTTATGAATATATTTTTTCCGACAGGTGTATAAATAGCAATGGTAGGTTACTGACTGCGGGGTTTATTGAGTGACTATTGCGTGGAACTATTTTGTCAAATTAGCGTGAATTATTCTGTGTCGATGATTTGGGTTTTGTTTTAGGATTTACTGGTCTTTAAGCCCAGCCCCGCTACTAACAAAGTATTCACTGAAATGGTTAAATATATTTGGATGACTTTTACTTATTTGTTTTTGTTGATTATTTATTTGCGGTTGTAATTAAATAGTGCTTTAGTTTAACATTGGAGTCTTGTGTTATATTTAATTATTAGGAAACACCATAGCTCATACACACCAAAATACAAAAAGAAACAGAAAACATTTTAAGTGTAGTTCTCTTCCTTTAGAAGGTCCCCAGCATTTTAATTTGTGATGGTTAATATATAAAATGAAAAACGGTGAAGCACAAATTTAATACTCCTTAAGGGTGTCTGTCATAGAAATTATACACAAAGGATAATCCAACGCTTGGGTTGGTAAAAATTATATTATTTATAATTTTATGATGAATATTAAAATACGCTGCAATTTTTTTCCAACAATTTGCTGGAACGTTCAGATAATGCCGTATATAGATAACACATAAATAAGCCGATGTTAAAAATGAAGTAAATGTTACGCTTTATCTAGCATTGGGTATATTTATGCTGATTTAATTTCTGTTATGGAGATTCACTCACGTCCCAGTAAGAAACTGCGCGAGTATTAAATAATATACGTGCGATGTTGAGTGTGAGTTCAATACTCGGTTAAGGCAGTGGAGAAATTTCAGAGGGAAATTAGAAGGAGGTAACTGATAACTGACATCCATCAAACATGGCACGTGGAAATAGAACAGTCTATCCCAGTGAGCGAAATAAAGGGTTCAGTTCGAAATTCCAACCACCTGAAGAAGGTCGGAGCGTACAACGGCCGAAACGCTGTGATAAATATGGCGACAAAAATGAGGAAAATAGTCCGAATAATGTAAATTATGTAATATATATATATATATATATATATATATATATATATATATATATATATATATATATATATATAATAATAGTGGTAAATATACACATACATATGCAAAATATATAAATGTTGTAGAACACCCTTACTCTATCTATATATCATCAAATTATGCAACATTTGTTCCCTCCATTTAAGCACTTAGATCATTAATTCTCAGTAGCCGGCTGATCTAGGCTTTGTATTGAGGGAAAATTAGTAACAAAATTCAAATAACCAAAGGGAAAATCATGTTAAACATACGTGTTTTCGTGTACATGGCATAAATGAGAATCAAAAATACGAACAATCTTGCCGGACATATATGCACAAAGTCTTGGATGATGAAGTTACTTTCGCTTAAGTAAAACATTAGTGAAAAGCTTTGAATCAACATGGGGCACTGACGTTTTTTTTTAAGACTTCTGGGAAATAATCACAAAAATGTGAAATAGAAAGAAAGAAAATTACTGGAAACTGTGTCCTCTGAGAAAACGTGGGTGGACGTTAAACAGATTGAGACGGCATCGAGGGAGAATTGTTTCATGTTATTTAGAAGCAAGCCCGGTATAGCTTAATGGACCAGCGAAGCATTAGAATCACAACGAAAGTACAACAAAGAAAGCCAAGATGCCTCAGTTCGGAGCTTCTTTCATTTTATTATTTTGTGTACTGTTAATAGAGTCGCGTATAGGTGTTTACGCGATTACATGCGCACAGGCGCCGAACCATTTACACACGTATTGCACAGGTAGATGACATGCGTATATATATATATGTGTGTGTGTGTGTATCTGCGTGTGTGTGTATATGCGTGTATCTGCGTGTGTGTGTATATGCGTGTATCTGCGTGTGTGTCTGTGAGTGGCTGTACGCATTCTAGAGTTTGACTCAAAGAGAAAAGTAATTTTTATAGTTTCCTCTCAAAAATTTCAATGTTGATCAAATTGACAGAGACATTTTATTAGATATAAAATGCATAGATACACCGTAATATTTCTGGTGCGATGATTGTGATGTGGAAATAACCGAAATCGCTGTAGGTAGTGTCATAGACTTCAAAATACATTTTGTATTACAAGTCGATTTGCCTTTGTTACTTTTCTTTTGCTTTTAAATGAATAATTATATTTTATTAAATAACTTTCATATGGTTATTGCCCACTTGTATATGTTTCAATAATTTCATAGGCTATTACTCGCACCCATATTGAATTAACCAACGTACGTGTAATTATTTAAATGAAAATTTTTATTGCAATAACCATTACATAATTATTATTATTGCAATAATGGCTGTAACTTATAATGTAATGATTCAGTAAAATAGTAGCAAATATTGACTCGAAAATATTTGTTAACAGACAACCACATATAGTACACATTTGGCGCATAAATTTTCAAAGGTGAATGACATTTTGTGGTGTACACTCATAGATGCGGTTAAAATGCAGGTATCGAGCATTACAACATTATATAATATTAACCTACAGGAAAACAACGTGATGAAGATGGTTCAATTTACAATTTAAGAAATGCTTACTGCTCGTTGAACACATCGAAGTCTATATTTGCTAACACTATTTTAGCACCCAGGAGACACGGTATTGGAGCAATGGGTAGCGGCTCGGATTGAGAAATTGGAGAGCCGAGTTCGAATTCCTGTCGAATCCATAACATTCAGTTACTTGCTATTGTCTTTTGAAATGTATGAATCCTCATCTTCTTCCTACAGCTATAGGTACATAGCAGGTCTGACAGGGCTCTATAGACTTGGATGGCAACTGGTCGTTGCATGCATACGTAGGCAATAGATCGTTGTATTCAATGTTGGATAGCGTATCAAAATTCTTTCGCAAGTCGCAGAGGGTTCGTCTATTTTGTTCGCGCAATTATTTTTTCTCGCACACCAATATATATGTATGTCATCGCGTTCCCACATCTTCTATCCGCCTGCATTTTTTAATATTGAGATGGGATCTGTGTAAGAGTATGATAGGTATGATTGTTATTATTTTTTATTTTAACGTTGTTTTGTTATATTCAAGACGGTTTTTTGCTTGTTTTTGGCGATTGCGCTTATGAAAATATTACGAATTCCAATTTATAATACTTGTTGGTATTTATGCGTTAGTGTGGGGAAAGATGTATAAATTTGGACAGATACGGATATAGTAATTGTGGACTAATGCGTCAATGGTAATTGTGGTGCGGTAGTAATAAAGGGATGAGCGGATGATGATAATACAAATTATAGCAGTAAATAGTTATGTAAAATGGTAGATGTAATTGTATTAATGGTCGTGTAATTTTAATAACAATAATTATAATTATTATGATAGCAGTTTGAATTAGAATATGATTAATGGTATTGTGGTGTCAGATATTTATTTTTGCGTGTTCATTGGGACAATGATGGTTTACATAGAAGTCCTTGTGGGTATTTTTTATCTGGTGTAAATTGTGATTATAGGTATTTGCTTTCAGGTCTGCATTTAGAAATTATTTCTGATCTTACGTTCAATAATTTATATTCTTGGTTGTGAGAAATTACTGCTACTTTTCGTGCAAGCCAAATAGGCATTTCTTTTAATGTTGTTGTAGGCAGGTGTGTTTTCAATATTAAAGTATGGCAAATGGTAGACTTATAAGTATGTAACATTGTCGAGCTCAAACAGTGAACTAAATTCACTATCAGCAGAGCAGTTTATTCAATAGACTTTTTCCAATTCATCTTAGCAGAAAATGTTAGTCAGGAAACGAGCAATAAATAACTCTCCTGGAGGGTAGAATCAGACATGGTAAAACATGTCATCTCATACGTTTAACCAACTTATATCGTTTAATAAAAGATTGTAGTTATCAATATATATATATATATATATATATATATATATATATATATATATATATATATAAGTGTGGGTGTGTGTGCGTGTGTGTACATGAGATAACGATATAGATTTTTATATATCAAGAGCAGGATTAAGCAAATTGTATGACAAATTGGAGAAAAATTGTAACCCTTTTCATCCATTTATTTCTGAATAATATATATATATATATATATATATATATATATATATATATATATATATATATATATATATATATGTGTGTGTGTGTGTGTGTGTGTGTGTGTGTGTGTGTGTGTGTGTGTGTGTGAAATAAAAATATATATTTTTAACCTAGGCTATATTTATGTGTAAAATTACTCAATATTAAAATTGAACGTATGAAGATATGTAATCTAGATTGAATGATTGCATTCAATCATGATTATTGTACTGATTTTTATGCGAACATTTCAACCAAATGATGTGAACTTGTACCAGACTTACTTGCTTTTGTCTCAGAAATGAACAATAACACCTCGTTTTTTCTGGCTCCTTTTATCCTACTTTCTTATATTAATAAAACTAGATTCCCACATTCAAATATATAAAAGAACACTTGATGACATTGACATTGACACAATACATGTTAGGAATTAAGCTGAAATACACGTTGAAAATTAGCATGTAACGTTTTTCCTTTCTGAATTATAAATATATTGGAAAATGCAATAATAGTAAACGATCATGCAAGGTTTCATAATATGCATAAGCGCAATTAACAAATAATTACTGTTTAGGAACGAGATATAAATTGCGATCAACTATCGAGCTAATTTCAGATGAAAGATAGTTGAGTAAAGTTTAGAAATAAACAAAAATGAAATTGCATTCAGTCATTAATTATTACATTGACGAATGTCATTATAAAGAACTGTAATCCCAAACAGTCATTACCTGTTGACATTATAATACAATAGACAATTCATATTAATAACTTTGTGTCAATGATAATTATGATCTGTATGATAGTATACACATAACACATAATTAAACCGGGTAACATTTATAACAAGAAATATATATATATAAATATATATATATATATATATATATATATATATATATATATATATATATATATATATATATATATTGAACAATAAGAAAATAAAAATTAAAATCTTTGGACACACTGGGTTGTAGATTAATATTCTTTCGTTTTTTTATTATTCCATTTAGATTCCTCGACTAGTTTCGACCGAAATGGCCATCATCGGGAGGAGAAATATTTCTGCTTGCTGGTAGCAGTGAACTACAGAAATGAATGTCTTGATGGAGAAAATGAACTTTTGTCTGTAGTTTTCATTTGTTTTTTTTTATTCTTTATTTTCTTATATTTTTTAACATGAATCTTTTAACATTCCTTGTGTTTGTCAAACAGTCTCTTTTAAGTTGTTATCTGAAATAAGAGCTGGATAGATACATATTATTCTGAATTCTCTGGTCAGTTTGACAGTTTTATTGGACCTGGTGAGGGGATGTGTCTCTGTTTAGTGTTTGTGTGTGTGTTACTTGGTTCTTAGGGAGTGAGTGAGTATGATATGTGTAAGCGTGTGTATTGCTGTGGGTGTGTGTTATCATTTGGCTCCTTAGGGAGTGAGTGAGTATGATGTGTGTAAGTGTGTATATTCGTGTGGCTGTGTGTATAAGTGTGAGGACTCCACACCTCCGTAAGCATGTCTCTCTTGTGTGGGTGAGAAGTGTAGGTAGGTTTTGATTTGTTGACTATCTATATATTGTTAAATTTATGATTTAGCCCGGCTGGATATTGTGTTTTTAGACGTCGTATCCACTTATTTTCATGGGACTCTAAAATTTTTCTAATGTTATCTGCTCTGAACTTTTTTATTCTCTCAATTATAGTGAAATTGGCATGGGTTTTGAAATCATGTTTTTCCAGGCGGAAATGTTGTTCTACAGGTAATAATTTTTCATTATCGCTTACGATAATTATTAATTCTGTAGTGAAACGGCCATTCAGATTTCCCTACATATTGCTTCTGGCATAGTGTGCATTCTAGGAGGTAAATTATGTTATGACTTCTACAGTTAGAATCGTGGTAGATTTTGAAAGTAGATTTAGTGATTGAGCTAGTGAATGAATTCGTGTTTTTAATATGGTTGCAGCATAAACTTCTTTTGTTGTTACATGGTTGGGAAAATCCTGTTGTTTTTGTTCTTAGTTCATTACGGATTACCTTGTCCCCAGAAGCGTGGTTACTACCTATGATTTCTTTTAGGTTCTTAGGTCTACGATATGCAAGAAGGCCGGGTTCCTTAAACAGTTTTTTTTAGGTCTGGTTTGAGATGTAGTATTTCCCAGCGACGTTTGATTATCTGGGATAGTGGAGGCAGAGTGGGATTGAAAGTGGTTACTAGAGGGATGCGGCTAGATTTATTTTTAATCTTGTACATTAGGGTGTCTTCTCTAGGTGTGGAAATTGCTTTATTTATTTGTTCCCTGATTAGGTGTTGTTTATAGCCACGTGTTGTGAATTGATGCTCCAGATTTTCAATGTGTTTATTTAATTCTTCATTGTTGGAACATATCCTTCTGAGTCTAAGTGCTTGTGAATAGGGAAGGTTCTCTTTGAGGTGTTTAGGGTCGAAGACTTAAAATGTAGATAGTTGTGGGTGTCGGTTATTTTAGTGTGTAGTGTCGTTTGTAGTTTCCTGTTTTCATCTATGTAAATGCGGGTGTCTAAAAATGTTACTGATGTTGTGGATTTTTCATAGTCAAACTTAATTGAGTCGTGCACTGTGTTTAGGGTCATAAGGAATTGGGTAAGTTTGTCATCACTACCCGTGTATACAAAGAATATATCATCGATATATCTTGCATAGAATACGCAGTCGCTACCAATGATTGGATAGATATGGGTCTCCTCAAATTTTCCCATGAATATTGTAGCATATGATGGAGCTGCAATGGTGCCCATGACACAACCTCTTATTTGAAGGTAGTGTGCTCCATTGAAGTTGAAAGTGTTCAATGTAAGGACATGCTCCATGAGTTTTATGATGACTTCTGTGGGGGGGTCCTGTTTTCTTCTTTTAGTAAGTGCTTCCTGAATGGCGGCCGGCCCTTCGATGTTTTTAATGTTTGAATAGAGTGACCTAACGTCCATAGTCACTAGAATAGCATTCTCTGGTACTGTTTGTATGTGATTAATTTTGTTCAGTACATCTGTTGTGTATCTGATGTAGGATTTTACTTCCTTAGCTAGCGGTTGTATGTAATGGTCTATGTATTTGGAAATTTTTGTCGTGTGGCAGTTGAACGATGAAATAACTGATATATATATATATATATATATATATATATATATATATATATATATATATATATATATATATATATATATATGCGTGTGTGTTTTGTGTGCGCGCACGCATAGATTTTTATATACCAAATCTATATATAAATTTGTAGCATTTTTTTCTATTTGTCTGTTATCCAACTTCTCCTAGGGTTTTCGAGGTAGACACCCATAACCATATATTTTCTGAAACTTCATTACACATGTTACTTGGATAAATATTTTTTTTTTATCAAAGTAGGTTTTCGGCGGGCAGAACCACGCGGCCATTTATATGTTTTCCCTTTGATATAATTATTACAAAATTTGAACAATGGGATGATTCCGAGGTTACGTGCATAAGTGTATTTCATTCTGATCATAGGCGCCCACACCCGGTGTGGGCGGGGCACAAATACGCACGGAGTTTTTCCCTTAGATTTAAATTAAATTTCATTTCTAATAAGAGAATGATAATTATGTAAAATATAGAAGGAGGAAGGAATCACCTATCAGTCGTTACAATACATATTTCTTGCAAGGGTTCAACTGTAATATCAATGTTGTCTTCTGCCCACTATTTCATTTATTCATGTATTGCATCACATATATATCAAAGGTGTCAGATCAAGCTGTTTTTACACACATCCCACTGAATTCTTTCCTCTTTACTTTAAATGAAATTTAAATTTGAAAAGGGGAATGACTCCAATCCAAAATATAGAAGAAAGCCAGATGATGGCGGTCACATTGGAAAGATTACTGAGTAATATTGAAAGGCATCATATTTGTCCATAAATTATAAAAATAATTTAAAATCAATCATAATTGTCTTACATAAATATGTGCGACCCGCAGCAAAACACATTCAGTGTTCGTCGAAATGCAGTTTCTGTAGGTATAAAGAGTGTGAGCATAAAAATGAATATTTAGCGTTGATTTCAACAGTTATCATGTAGACAATCGAACAATCCATATATTATGTCTCTTTAGATGTGAACATTTTTTAGTCAATGTGACGATTTTTGAGAATTTATTCGAACTGAGAACATGTCCTCGTTCCATCGTAAAATCAGTTCTGAATGGCAAAAAGCTAGTGAATATTGAACTTTTCAGAACCAATTTTACGTTATAATTTCAGTCTATAAATATTGAAACTCTCACTCTCAGACACACGCAAGCAAATACATACATATATATATATATATATATATATATATATATATATATATATATATGAAATGTGTGTATATAAATATAAATGTATATATATATTTATATATATTATATATAAATTAGAATTTATATATTATAAAATCCAATTATTTTTAAAAAATTAATCAGTTTGTCTGACGATCGCAAAAGCGTGAAAACCAGGGTCACAAACTCACAACAATCTAACCAAGTATATATATATATATATATATATATATATATATATTCATGAATAATAGTTTGCTGATTCCATATCATTACAGAACGTATGCGAACAAACTCTTCATATTAATTTTATTTTGGATTTCTTAGCGTTCTCTATGCGTTCTTAGGAAAGATCCCTGTGCACGTTACCACTGACTTCCCCACGGTCTGGAATTCAGAGTTTTCCTCCTCTAAGGCTGGTTCTTACACATGTTTAAAATGTCCGGTTCTTATGACAATTTAACTAATAGCCAGGTAGTCAGGCTGGGAACGAATGGTTAATATATTTCACAATGTATACTCCTCATCAAAAATTTAAGACCACATGATTTTTTTTTTAAAGACTGTTTTTCATGGATAAATTTTAAACATTTTTTTCTCATGGATACTAATTTTATAATCTAAATGGTTATGTAGACAAAAAGTTATAATCCGAACATTTTATTTTGACATTTTTTTATAAAATGAGGCGTTTTACACTTGATCAAAAATATAAGACTAGAGAAAAAAATTCTACGAAATTGTACGAAAAGTGTACGAAAAGATTCAACAACCAAATTTAATAATGGGTTCTACCTCCACTGATTCTGATGACTTCAAAATTTCTATGGGGCATGCTAGAAATTAGTGTTTCCATTAAGCTGCGAAGAATATTGCTCCAGCTTCTGAAGATAGCTTCACGAAGTTCATTTTTTCTTTGAATATGTTTTGCCATTTCGATAAACCTCTTGCCATCCATCCCCCACAAAAATTTCAATTGTGTTCAAGTCCGGTGAGCTTGCAGGATGTCTCAAGAGATGGACCCCATTTTCTTGTAGAAATGACAATGTCCGACAAGCAGCTTGGATTGCAGCATTATCCTGTTGGAATAACCATCCATCCCCACACAATCGATGCCCCTTCCCGTCAACAACGATGCTTTTTGTTGCATGTTAACATAACCAGCCGCTGTCTGATGATTCTGCACTACGTTGACTAAAAGAAAGTCCACTGGCGTTCACAACAACCCGTCTTATTCTCCTACTCAATGCCGGATAATTTTTTGGGCCTACCAGTAGACTTTGCGTTTCCATATTTCGCACTCTGCTTTAGAAAGTTGCAAATCACAGTTTCACTGCGATTTCCTTAGCTGCGATGGCCCGCTGAGACAAACCTTGATTATGGAAAGCTGGAATTCGAGCACGCTCAACATCGGTAAGCGTGCTTGCTTTAGGCATGGTGACACCTTTACGCAGTGATTGCTAATCTCTAACTGAACTAGAAAAAATGGAATTGCCCTAGATCTAACAATTTACACCCCCTGGTATTATAATTTGGATCAAGTGTAAAAATTTTATGAAAAATGTTCATTTCTGAATAAACTGATCGGATTATAATTTTTTTTCTACATAACCTTTGTGATTATAGAATTAGTAACCTTAACAAAAAGTTTATAATGTATCCATGGCAAACTGTTTCTTATAAAAAAAAATTCAAGTGGTCTTAAATTTTTGATCAGGAGTGTATTTTATGTGAAACTGAACTCAACAGACGAACACGGAAATTCAATTCGGCTCGCCGATAAATAATCCCGTCATGATAGAGATATGCATAGTTTATGCAAAGCACTGCCAGTATATTTATATCTACAGATAGGAAGATGAAAAATAAGCTATATTAGAAGTGTAACTGTTGTCGAATTAGAAACAGCTCCACCTCTATGTGTGCAATATTTCGAACCATATAGGATTTGTTCGGAATATCTACAATTCCTTGTCACCCCCGCAAAAAAACACGTTGGTTATTTTCTTAGAAATACAAATAATGTCAAACGTTATAATCTGAAATGGCAGGATGGAATTCATCTTTATTGTCCATGAAGAGCATAATATATTTATTCAAAAAAGAAACATATATTCTCTTTGCAGTGATTTTTTTTTAATCGAAATATATTAATAAAACACAATAATAATTGGTCTCTTACTCTTTCCCGTCCTAGGTAAGACGTTAAACTACATCAGTGTCCTGGGTAAGACGATAAACAACATCCAGCAGTAAGGCCTCTGATCAGGAAGTTTTGAGGAGCGTGGAACAACCTCTTACTTGCTGGTGTTACAAGGTCCACCCTGACCCAGGGTAGTAGTACCTGTTAGATTCCCAGCTATGGGCAAATAGTTAACTATTACCAGCAATAATTTTTTGAAAAAAATATTACCATCATTAAAATTTTGAAGGAAATGTATTACCAGAAATTTGATGTTTGACAAAACAGAATTATACCCGAAATAAAAAATGTTGTTGGCATTAAATAACGCATTGAGGTTAATATGCCATAAAAGAAAATAAACCAAGCCAATCTAAACCAAAGAATGCGTATTCTATTCATACGATACTATCCTAAAAACGTAGTCGGCATTAAATAACCCATTGAGGTAGTTATGCCGTAAAACAAAATAAATGAAACCAAACCTAAAAATGTCGTCGGCATTAAATATCCCATTGAGGTTGATATGCCGTAAAATAAAATAAACCAAACTAATCTAAACCAAAGAATGCATATTCTATTCATACGAATCTATCCTAAAAATGTCTGCATTAAATCACCCATTGAGCTTGATATGCCGTAAAACAAAATAAACCAAACCAAACCTAAAAATGTCGTCGGTATTAAATAACCCATTGAGGTTGATATGGCGTATAACAAAATAAACCAAACCAATCTTTTTCAATCAAAATATCCAACCTCCTTTAAATCGCTACTCTATTCCCCGGTTGATTATCGCAAACATAATTTAATATTAAACGATATTTCTTTACATACGTGCTCTTTTTTCATTTTCTTCATTTCATTTACCCTTTGTGTTAGAAAGTTATTTTGCTACATAGTTTTAAATTTCATCTCCTAGTTTATATCTTTATTGTATTATTATTTTTAATTTCTTATTTGATTTCTAAATACCTAAACTGATCCCTCTCTACAATTTGAATGCAGTATGCCCGTACACATTCAATAGTCGTGAAAACATTCTCATTATTCTCTTTGATATAATATCGACCTTCTTTCTTTTGTAATTACCTATGTTTAATACGTCATAAAATCATGAAGTTTACATTAAACTTTAAGACTATGTGATTACAAATTGCCACAATTGTAGAGACAATTGTATCACTATCACACAACAGATACATTTCACCATCCAACAATTCTGACAATTTTCCAATCACTGACAAAAACCAGAGCGTGCATAATGGAAAAAGAAAATGTACGCTCAGCACAGGCTCTGATCAGTATTCCTGGAGCTGTGGCAAAATTGATGAAGGAGCGGTCAAAATACATTTTTTCAAACAAAGAAAATCATTTTGAGTGTATGTTATTTTTTTCATCCCATAGGACATTTTTCTTTCCATTTCTTTTTCTGCATTTCTTTTTTATCACACTTGTATTTTCCGCAGCCAATCGATATAAAGGTGACGTTTGAGATTCAAAGCTGATCAAGATGCTAATAGCCCACTTGATTAATGGCGAAGCGTATTCACCGGGAAGAGAAAATGGATAGGAGAATTTGCGCCTGGCGTCAACGGCCAATTGTCAAAGTCGAGGGCAGCCGATGAATACCAAAAGCATATATGTCATTATAAATCAAAACCAAAGACCCAACACAAGTATAGACTCTTTGTTTTCACTTTTCAACATTTGATAATATTTGAATGTGGAAAGAGTTATAGATTTATTGGTCTGAATGGATTAGTTTCTGCCTGTCTTTTTAAGTGTATGTGTGAGTGTTTGTATTATATCTCAATAGGCTTTTTCATATTTCACCTCTACCGCGACAGAAAAGAAATATGACTCAAAAGAAATATTTTCTTTGAATCACAAATTTCCTAAACCTGTTAGAAATTATTTGACGTAAATAAATCTGCTAATAAATGCAGTGTATTTCCAGTATATTTACGAATATGATTTTATCAAAATTTGTGATTAAAATGGTAATTTTAACAAACATATTCGAATAAACATGTTCTTCGACAATAGTAAACTTTATCTTAGGAATATTTTTATCGTTATATATAATAATAATATTGGAAATCATATTTTCAAATCATTAAATAATGATAATGACAACAAAATCCACAATATAAATAATATAACTAACAATAGTTTTAAAAAATTGGAGTAGAGAGCGATATGTGAAAAGAAAAAAAAAACAGATTTTAAGAATGTTTACAATATTTCTATAATACGTTTGTCTTAATCTGGTCATGCTTAAAGTATTAAAAAGTATATATCCGTGTACAAGCGTCGCTTATCTTGAGGAAAACTGTTGTACTGGCAATCCACGCTACAAAGCGAATGAAACACAATTAGCAATAATACAATTGACCTGCAGTTGTGAAACTTATCTTGCCGAAATATTTGAAAGATTTTGCGTTTTTCACATCTCTACTTAAATCGTGGTCTATTCTAAGGGTTGTGGCAATAATAATAATAATAATAATAATAATAATAATAATAATAATAATAATGATAAATTGTTATTAAAGACCACAAACAAAAACGGTGCCTTCTTATTGATATGGCAGTCCCTGCTGACTGCAATGTATCTTTGAAGATATTCAAAAAGCTGTCAAAATACAAGGACCTTGAAATAGAAATCTCGAAAATGTGGCATATGGGAACATCAACAATCCCTGCTGTAGTTGGTTGGAAAAGATTGCAGCTGACTAATTGAAGAGATTCCTGGAAGTCCATGCCTCAAGGAGTTTCAAAAAATTGTTCTGACAAGTACAGCCCACACTTTACGAATGGCTTTATCTATGTAATTTTTTTTTTTTTTTTTGTCAGTTGAAAGTGTCATGATGCCATTTCTAACCTTAGGTCCCCGGGCGGGACCCGGAAAGAAATGCGTAAACGCCAGAAATCAAAAAAAAAATAATAATAATAGTAAAATTAATAATAATAATAATAATAATAACGCAGCATGTTTTTTTTTTCGAACTGGGTAATTATACAAAAGTTACATTTTTAAAGTGAAATTCCAGAAACACACTATCAAGATTTTGTACCAAATACTGGGGAACAGGAACATGAAGAATCCTAAAAATGCCTCGGAATAAGCGAAAGAGATGGAATCCTGCATGAATAAATGAAAGAGAAATTAAGAAAAGAATAACAAAGACATTCACGTTTGGTGGTAAATACCAACTTGAAATTACAAAACATCTCAGCCATAAACACCTTGGTTGACCCCGTGGTGAACTATAATTTCAACATTAGACCAAAGACCAACTAGACCAAAGATGACATTAAGCGAAATATTGTCAAAACGATAAAGCTAAGGTTGATTTTGATCTTTATGAACTCAATTCCGAAGGAGGCAAATGATTAATTCAACTAAGTCAAAAAAGAAAATCAGCAACAATCGGTCATCAAAAATACTCGGGATCTACAAAAGATTACCGCATGATCAGTGTCAAAGAACATGAAAGAAACACATAACTTTCTTAAGTAATAAAGGAGGCCAACAAATTCGAAAGGGAACTTCAAGTGGATGAGGAAGTGAAAATAAACCATAACACGCCTACTGCAGGAGCAAAGAACCTAACAAAATGCAAAAGCAAATGCAATGTATTAAATGCAGAAACGATGGCAGGATATGCCGCATCAAGATCAATACCACGCCCATACCAAACAAGCTGATGTGATGTTTACACACCATTCGCATCAGTGTATATACACAAGAAATCAAATGAAATAATAATAATAATAATAATAATAAAAAACAAAAATAAATATATTCCTTTAAAATAAATATTTGCAATGAAAGTACACGTAAATAGCAAAAATGTTACATGACGGAATACTAGTTTTAGTTTTATGAAAACCAAACAATGATGTGGACAATTTTCTCGATCGAATAGATCATCTTATGAACTTAACAATTTCTAAACGAATAGATTCGAATATATGAAAATATGAAAAAGAAATAAGCCAGTATATTAAAGAAAGGAGGATGTAAAAATGATTCACAATGGGAAATGTAAATCTTAAGCATATTTTTGGCTAGTAAATTATTAAATTTTGCATGTAAGTTTTCCTCTTCCGTTTGCATTTGTGTGATTTTATATAGTTTTGTTGTAATCGTTTAAATCCTCTCACACCAAACAAGTTTGAAATGCCACTAGAACGCAGGGGGTTACAGGAAATTACAGTCAAAGAAAATGAGAAGACTGAAAATAGTGAGGATTGAAGAAAGGACAAAAATGAACAGGGTTCAACAAGATTGAGGGTGAGTGACGTTGTTTTAGATATATATATATAGATTGTAGTTATCAGGGTAGCAAGAAAACGGCAGGGATTGCCAAAGCTTGGAATAGCGAGAAATTGAATTGTTGGTGGAGAACTTCATTAACAATGAAAGGATGGAACCTAATTGCCAATCTAGTAGCATGCTTATATTCATGTAATCGCAACACCCGGGAACAAACTCGCGAGAGAAGTTGCCATGAAAAAATCTGTAGTAAAGACAGGCAAGCCTCGGTACATCGGTGTGAAATTGACTCCAGTTCATATTCCTGGTTAGGATCGACTACATTACAAATGGTTCTTTGGATTTTTTCAAGAATCTCGAGATGTACACTAGGAGCACCAGACTAGATATAGTTTAATGCATGAACTAATGGTAGATTAATAAATGTGCAATATGGATACTGGCGAGAAAACTTTTCTGGCATGACACAATGAATTAACTTTATTTGCAGAAGCCGAAATAAAATTCGACACATTCAGTCCACTTCATGTCAGCGGAAAACGTGAGGCCAAGAATGTGTAACGTGTTGGACTCCTGGAGTTTATCATCAGCCATGCTGATGGCAGGCAGAAAAGCTTCTCTGTCGTGATTATATAAAAGCGCTAAGATTTATAAACTATTTCTTGCCTCAGTTCATGACATACCCAATTTAAAACTCATCTACATAGAATTAAAAAAGATTCATACTAAATTTGTTGGAAATTATAAACTACTTTCCAACGAAAAGCACATTTTATTATTAATATAATTTCATTGCACACACCATATAAAAAATTCCGAATTTTTTTCTCTCATAAGGAACCATTCATCCAATTGCCAATGTTGCAAGCCCTTTCTTGTTATGCAAAGAATATGGCCTATAGAAAATCCAGAATTGTTGTAAAATAAATCTCAGCTAGAAAATATTACAGAAACATATAAGTAAATATACTAGTATATCTGTATAAAAGTTATATCATCCCTTAAATGATGTATCAGAATGAGAAATCCGAGTGGCCATTTCGAGTTCCTGTAGGTTTCCGTTCTTTTGCTTAACTGCAAATAACCTTGAGAATGGTATGGATCCATCTCCTTCGCGTACGTTAACATATATAGTTTAAGCAAGAAATCTTAAATCGAGAAAACACATCGGAATTCATTACTAATATAGTTGAATGACACTTAAAATTAGGAAGAAATGTTTATATATATATATATATATATATATATATATATATATATATATATATATATATATATATATATATATATATATATATGTATATGTATATGCGCGTATGTGTGTGTGCTTGTACATGCGTGTTTCCAAAAGAGGCTTATATATAAGAGCAGAAACAAAAGTGTTAAATTTTGAAAGTTTCTCTGCGTAGTAGCAGTCTTAGTATAGATTTCCGCCTCCTCTCTAGCAAACGGGTATGCTAGGCATAGCCCCAAAGTTCGCCAGTTTTTCTATATTTATACTTCTCTATCTAAGTTCCCAATGATACTACACCTCGCTGAATCGGAGAGATTGTATACCCTTTTTATTTTTTATTATTCCTGTTTATTTTCGTACCGTCTTGTCCTTCCTTTTGTTTTTCTTGTTTTCCCTTTAATGGTGATCTTAGTCTGTCTTCATTTTCTTCTCCATACTCGTTCCGTCTTTCCATTCTCACTTTCTTCCATTTCCTGTTCTCTTCGACTTTTTCAACTTTCTGTCTCTACTTGTGCTTGATCTTCCATTTCTACGTCATCCATTTCGTTTCCACTTCTGAATTGATCTGCATGTGCCAGTATATTTTGTCACGTTTTCTCAATTATCGTCGTGTTGTCTTCTTTTTGTATCAGGGAATTTTCTTGTTCTGGATAAATTTCTTTTTTATATAAAATATCTTTTCTTTTGTAGAAAAGGACATTTTTTATGTGGGTTTTGATTTGTCTTCCGATTAATTCTCAGTTTTTTTTTTTCCGCATGGATCCGTAACTAAGTATCATCTTTGTAGATACGCTTCTATGCTTTCAATAAGTAGTGAGAATTTAATCCCGTTTTTACCGTTTGTACCATTCTTTCCGCAATGGCATTAGATTCTGGTTGATATGATGGCGTCTTGTATTGGATGCATTCAATCTGTTTTAACCACGCACATAACTTAATGCAAACATTTGATTGATTGTTTGGGACTATTGTCTGTGGTATTCCATTCCTTGAGAATATAGCTCTTAGTACTTCCTTTATTGTGTTAGCTTTTCTGTCTTTTACTCTGAAAATCTCTGACTATCCTAAATATGAATCCACTAATATGTAGAACAATCCTCTATCGTTGATATGTGCGGGATCCATGTCGATCCTAACACATGGCTCTGCTTCCTTGGATCATGAGTGAATTTTTGCTTGCTTGACGATTTTATGTCCGCATATTTTGGGCATCTCTTAATATTTTCCTCTATATCTTTTGAATATCCTGGCCACCAGGCTTGTAAATTTACCCTTTTTTGCCTTGTTGTTAAAATGTGCGTCATCATGCATTCCTTTTAATATGTACCTTCTCAATATTTCTGTAGCAATTATTATATACTCATTGCATATTATACCATTTTCTATGTTTAGTTTGTACTTCGTTTCTTTAAAGGGTCTTTCTGATATCGAGCAATTGCTCCATACATTATTTTATACTCTCTAATATTCTGATTAATAGTGGGTCCTTGTTTCTATCCTGAGTATATTTAGAGGAAGAACGTCCATTTTTACCCAGTGTATTATTTTATCTTCGGGATTTTCCTGTTTTTCTTCTGTTTCATTCTTGAACTATAATCTTGAGAAAGCTTCTACGTGAGGGATAGTGTTCCTTTTTGCGTATACTATGTCAAAATCGAATACCATTATCTTTATCGCCCATCTTAAATTCCTTGACGATGTAACTTCTGCCAATTATTTTCTTGGTTTCATTATGAATTCCAATGGTTTGTGATTAGGTTTTAATGAGAATATTTTTTTCCTATCAAAAAGTTTCGTGGCCTTAAGATGGTCCATAGAATCGCGAGTTCTTCTTTTTTAATATCCGATTAGTTAGTTTCTGCTGATGTTAACCTTGTTGGTATGTAAATGATTGGGTGTTCTTCCTGTGGTAGAAGAGCTGGCTGTAATAGCTGTTGTCGGGTGATAAGCTTTATTTTGATATGATATGATATCTTTTTACAGCCAAAATTACATTTGTCTTTGTTTACAGTCATGCTTGCCTTTTTTATTCTCACTAAAATTTCCTCTGTTTTATATTTTACTTCTTCTTTAGTTCTTGCCATTACACATATATCTTCCTGGTATGTTATTACATATTAATTTTTTTTTTACCAAGATTCTTTCAATTGCTTTTTGAAAATATATCTCGAAGTCTTTACCCCAAAAGATAAGAGTCCATGTTAGTAAGCCTATAGGCTTGATTATCGTGGTGATTTCCTCGAACTCCTCGTCAATTTTTATTTGGTTGTATGCTGCCTTGAGATCAATTTTTGCATATTGTTCCATTTTTGTTAAATAGTGGCTTGCAGTTTCGATATTTGGCAAAGGAAGTGTCTGAACATATCTGGCGATTTACCCATATCTTGTATTCAACAAAAACTCTTTAAATCTCCCTCAGGTTTCTTTATTGCTACTGTCGGTGACGCCCAATTACTACAATGATGAGTTACTCTTTTTAGTATGTCATATTGTATCATTTTTTTTTTATTTTGCCTACTGGCAACGTTAGGATATGAATTGGAAATTTTGTTGACTGTATATATTTTGGGTGACAATTTTATTTAAGTCGAATGCTTGCTTTATAACCTTTCAATAGACCTATTTCGTTTTCTTCTGCTGCCATGGAATTGATTAGTCTTGCTCTATCTATTGTTAATGCATACATTTCTAGTAATCCGTGATCTTTTTCGCATTCTACAAGAGTAGTGCAATTACTTCTAAAAGCTTGTCGGATTCAAAATTGCCTTGGAATGTACCCATTATTTTTATAGTTACTCCATCAAATTGCTTTAATTGGATGTTGCTTTTTTTTAATTTCGTCAATTTATCCAGATTTTTTTTTTTTTTGGTACCAGCGCCTGTATGAAATTGCATGTTAAATATTTGGCCATTTATCCATATTTTTCTTACTTCTTTTTTAGTATTCTTTGTAAATAATTTAGCTTCTTCAGAGAGAGAGAGAGAGAGAGAGAGAGAGAGAGAGAGAGAGAGAGAGAGTTTGTACTGTTTGTACTCTTTAAATCTTCATTCGTATTTGCATACGTTCTGAAAATGATCTCTTTTTTTCTGCAAATTCAGCATATTTTCCCTAGAGCTGGACATTTCTACTTGTCTCTGTCGTGATTTTTTCTACAATATCTTCATCTAATTAGGAATTGCCATGACATGCACCATGTGATGATGAATGTTGACTGGTCTTATATTAACATATATATCGGTGCCAAAGACTCAATTCAATTTGCTACGAGTTCGTCCACAATTGATCTTTAAAAGAATATTTACAGACTATAACTGATTGTCTGTTGCATGTAGTTAAATGACGTGAGAAATAAAGAAAGAGCAGAAAATAAAATCATAATGCATAAAGTAAATCAAAAATTCTGTCAGGAAATAAAATAAAACGTAGAAAAATCGCAGCACTAAAACAATCATATATATATATATATATATATATATATATATATATATATATATATATATATATATATATATATATATATATATATATATATATATATATATACACACACACATATATATATATATATATATATATATATATATATATATATACTCAGAAAAATTGAAATATAACATTTGGCTTTACACTCGATCTACTACACATGACATTATGGCAAAACTATTTAAAGAAATAATAATGAAGCCTTCAACAAAACCAAAATGGTTATCAAACTGTGTCATATATGTACTAGAAAAATATTGAAACTGAAAACCGTACCATATACCGATATATAACTTGTTTCTCAACGCCTTACAATTTGTTAATTTCCGTATTAACTAAAAGAATATACGGTCTCCTCAAAAATCACTGAACAATAAGATTGTCACTTGTTGATATGTCTGTAAAGATAAGTTAATTATAAATAGGATGATTCTTTAAAATAATCACACAAAGTAAAACAGTTTTAATGTAGCATGGATGAACTCCAGAATGGTATTTGACAGCATCCCATTCTTATGAATTATCAAGGCTCTGGAAGTATACGAAATCTCACAAAAAATTGAGCATTACCTACGATATAAAATATCATTTTCGAAAACAGATCTGTTACTTTCGAATTCTTATTCTGGGTTCCTAATAAAAAAAAGATAGAAATTAAATGTTGAAATTTACGATATATCCACTTATGTTTTGTTTTACATTAAATTAATTATTTAAATTGTTAAACAAAACAGGATATGAGTATAAAATCAAAGATTAAAGTAAAAATAATCTACTTCTCATAGATAATATGAAATTCTATGCAAGAAAAAATGACGAATTTGAAGAGATTTAAAGACTTTGAAATGTTTCAGCTATAAGTTATGTATGGGATTTAGGTTAGAGAAATGTGCAAAGACCATAGTCAGGCGAGGAAAGCTTAGTGCTAGTAAGTATATAATCATGAATTGATTAGGGGATTAGACCAGGAAGGTATTTACTAGTATCTGAATGTAAATTTAGGCAATGTAATAAAACATTCCATAATGAAAGTAAAAATCAGCGAGGAGGACATTTGGCGAGTGCGAATAATAATGAAAAGTGAACTGAATTCGGGAAATATAATAACGACCATGAAATCTATTTCTATCCAAGTTGTAAATTTTGTCTTCAACATAATTAAAGCTAAACGGAAGAAATTCATAAAAAATATTTTAAAAAATCGAAAACAGCTGACATGTTTTAGAATGCAACCAAATTAAGGAAGATGTTTAGTATCTGTATCTACCAAGCAGCAGTAGTCTAGTGGTATGATCCAGATGGTATTGTCTTAAGATTTTCAACATTTGGAATTGATACATATCTTGCAGCTTTTGAAAACTGTTAAAATGAAACATGAAAAGAGTAGAAAGATTTATTCGACATAAAGAATAACATATAAATATGAAGGATAATTCGGTATAAATCTTGAAAATGACACTAACGTAGGTACAGCTGTCACAAAAACTGCAATAAATTTGTTTGTTTGCTTAAAGGCATATCACCTCCTTAAATCATTTAATGCGGAAATTACATTTTCTTCGGTGCTCTGATAATTTCTTTTTACTACTAAATCCTATTGCTGGTATTGTTCTGTAAAAGGACATATTTTTCATACGTCCATGGTATGATACCAGTTTGGATGTTCATTATTTGCCCGTAGCCGAGATCCTAACAGGTGCTACGGCCCCGGCTTGTGATAAAACTGGCAGCCGCAGTAATTAGCAGCTGGCTCAAATCTTCTTAAAAAAAAAACACCACCACACAATAAAAACAACAACAAAAAAAAAAACAAATGCAATGCTGCCTGATGTAGTTTATCATTATACCGAAAAGAAATATGAAACAAGATACAAAAGCGAGAGGTAATAGCAAATAGCAAACCACTGAAAAAAAACCAAAGCTTTTACATAGCCAGGCCCTTCCCCAAAGAGGATATTGCTGATGTAGATCAATTCGAAATCAAGCGATCGCTAAGGACTACAGGATTTAAGTGTAAAACTGAATGATTTATTCTTGTGGCACAGGACATTACACGCATCTAACAATCTAATATCTTGCATAATAATTCAAAGACAGAATCGGTATTTTCTCTCTGAATTACAATGTAGTTTCCCTGAGTAATACATTGAAGCTATTAATAATCTTATCATTAGACGCTGAATAGTCACTGTGTGTGACTATATAAAGCGTCTTTACGCCGAGATAAAAACAGCTGCAAAATGGTATGAACATCACCCTGAATCTGAAGTTAAGGGAACAGTTTTTAACATTCTATATGCACAGATCGAACAATACACTCAAATCACCCGAAATTTATTATCAAATATAGAAAAGATAACATTTGCACATTGATTGCCGAGCGTACCATGTGTCAAAAAACATCTTTGCTTAAGGTGTTTGAAAAACTAAGCCAAACCAAAAACGTGGAGATGGAAATAATAATAATAATAATAATAATAATAATAATAATAATAATAATAATAAAATAATAATAATAATAATAATAATAATCTCGAAATGTGGCATATGGGAACATCAACAATCCCTGTTGTAGTTGGAAACCTAGGACTGGTTGGAAAAGATTGTAGTAGACTAATTGAAGTGATTCCTGGAAGTCCATGCCTCAAAGAGATACAAAAAATTGTTTTGACAAGTACAGCCCACACCTTACGAAGGGCTTTATCTATGTAATTTAATTTTTTTTTTTTTGTCTGTGTCATGACGCCATTTCTAACCTTATGTCCCTGGGCGGGACCCGGAAAGAAATGTGTAAACGCCAGAAATCAAAGAAAATAAAAATAATAATAATAAAAACGTGGCACATAAAAAGTAAATTTTTCAGTTATGGTTGAAAATGTGCGTCCTGTAAAGGGAGGAACGTAGGAACAAATAAACGAAATCCCTGGTACACCGTCAATCTATGAAATCAAGAAAATAATTGTAATATATTCAGCCCATAACTTACTAAGTATTTTCTCCTTTCAATTTTGTTTTTAATATTTTAATAGATGTTTTTGTACAATTAAGCAGTAGAGACAAAAGAAATTACATTCTTCTACTGACATAGCGCATTGGGTTAGACTCGACATGTGTTTATACAACAAATTCAGGTCAATAATAATTTTTGAAATATTATTAATTGAATTCATTGTTGACCCTTGTAGTTGGGGAATCTGCCCTATAAAATTTGATAACAATCACACAAACTGTCGTCGGAAAGTTGTGCATTTGTCGGGTGAAATTTGGTGTCCGCCTTTCAACATGTAATTTCGGGTTGTGTAGTGTCAGGGATGGCTTAAAGTTATTTTCTTTCATTTTATTTTAAGATTCTTTGGCTTTATTTAAATTTAATTTTTCATTTTATTTTTTTTATTTCGTGATAACCTTTAATGTTCACACCTGACATTTCATCTTGTAGTGGTCACTATGACATATACTAATTAAAAACCATTGCATAGACCTATGCTAACATCATCTGCATAAAGTAAACAATAATGAACTCTTGAACCATGGAGATTTGAATATAATCCCTCCCACTCTCTCTTGGGCAGGATGAGCTCTTTAGTTCCGTCGAGAGTTGTCCTGGAGCTGGTAACTTGAAAAAAATTAACCTTGGTTGTCAAGGATAAAACGCAAAAATTACAAATCTCATGGATGACGAACAAATATTCGTACGGGATCGGCTGTCACCCTGGAAAACAAGACTGCGTACCACAGAGAATAATAAGTCTGGGACCGAAAAATATGTCTCTAGAACAAAATCTTCCAACAACGAAGAGACATTTGGTCACCAAACCTGACTATTTCCAAAATCTAACCAAATGAATCAATGTCAAATCAACGAATAAAAAGAAAGCCAACAAAATGGCCTTGCGCTGAGTATGTAGTCATGGCATCTCATTTCACCGCAATGGAAATTCCGCAAAAGAACACAACTGATCAGATATAACAAATATGGATCATTATGGTAGGGAGAAAAATATGGTCCTATCTCAACCCAAAGATGCTTGCCAATGTCTGTAGGGAGATCGTGTGAAAAAGAAGACTCTTACATGAAGAAAAAGATTAGATAAAACTAGATATAAGAGAAAATTCAATAATCCATCACTCAAACAAGAGATGGGAGTAGAAATAAATAATATGATAGAGGATGGAATAAAAAAATAAAATAAATGAGATAGGAAATAATAATCTCCCAGGAAATGAAAGTGAAGCATCTACCTATGGCCTAGTCTGCAGTTATCCAGAGTATATCACTGAAGATGAGACTAACTACATTAGGGCAGATTTCCTTGAAAACAACAGAGGTGAAATAACCGAAGGGAAAATCTACATCATCCACGTACTCAGCAGAGTAACACTCACACAAATGTCAGTCAGAGATGACGTCCCAAAAATGCATATGTAATTGTCCAATAAGGACGCTATGAAAATATACAACGCTGCACTGGAAACACTCGTAACCGAGAAACCACTGGTATATATCGCATAAGTTAATAGATGATCTCAAACTATTGCAAATACGACAATGCATTGTAGGGTAAAAGGCTTCAGTGGCGGTATAGGTATGTATTTTGGATAAGATAAATGTGCAAAAGTAACATTCAAGAAAGGGATAATTACACAAACACACTCTACGGATTTAGATTTTGTCAGAAACTTTAGAAAACTGGAACAAGATGAAAGATATAGGTAACTAGGAATTAGAGCAATAGATGGAGAAGAGCATACGGAAATAAAGGAGGGGGTAAGAAAGGAGAAATTCAGGCGTGTGCATCTAGTAATGAATACCGAACCAAATTAAAAATAAAAAAGAATATCAACCATAATGACCTTGGTTATCCCTGTGGTCCAATAAATTTTCAACCTCATTAATTGGACCATAGCTGAGATTAAGCGAATGGACGCCAAAATGAGAAAGCTTCAAACTTCACCATGCATCATTCGAAGGCTGATGTTGATCGTCTGTATGTGTCCAGATCAGTAGAAGGCAGAGGATTAGTTCAACTAGAACTTTCTTATAAACCTACAAAAACTGACCTGCAATGATACCTGCAACTACAGAAGATTGGATGATCATCTGTATCAACGAAGATAAATGAAGTAAGAACATTTAATCAATAATATATGAATCCAACAAGTTTAAAATACAAAAGGGTGAAGAAATAAAATTAAAATATAATACACCAACTGAATCTGTAAAATGCTTAAAAAAAGCAACCGAAAATACAACAGAGCAGATACAGTAACGATGGCAAGGTAAACAGCTTCACGGTCACTACTCTGTCCGTACCAAAGAAACTGACGTAGAAAAATCCGGTACCTATCAGTAGTTACGTTGTGTATTGTTAAAAGCTGAAACTGAAGGTTTTATACCTGCTGCATAGGACCAATGCTTACTAAGTAGAAATAAGCAAGCACACATAATGAAAAAATGTGTCCACCCAAAAGGCAGGTTCTGTGATAAATATCCAGAAAAATTGACCGACTTGTATCGGATTGCGCGGTATTGGAACCCACTGATTATAAATCCCCACATGACAGATTGGATCAATAATTTCATTGAAAAATCTGCAATTTTTACAGAAAGGAAACTGCAAGCAATTGGTATGAACACCTCCTAAACCCCGTTACGGAGATAGGACCTGAAAGGACTTTTCAATGCACACTGGCAGAATAATCAAAGCTAATCGGCCATACCTCCTGATTAGAGACCCCAAACACAGAATGTATGTACCTTCTTATCGATATAGCAATATATCTTCGAAAATATATCAAACTAGATGGACCTTGAAATCGATATATGAAAAATGTGTCAGAAGAGGACATCAACAATTCCAGTTGCAACTGAAGTTCTCTGATTGATTGGAAAAGATTCCAATAGGCTCATTGAAGCGATTACCAAATTGTATTCGCCAAAACTTTCGAACGGATTCATCTATGTGAAATATGTGTGATGTTTTTTTTTTTCAAATCTGCATAGTGGAAAATGTCCTGATTGCATTTCTGATATTAAGTCCCTGGTAGGGATCTTGAAATAAATGTATATGCACCAGAAATCATAGGAAATAAAAATAGTAATTACTACATTTGAATTCTACGTGTGAACAATCTCAGTGGTTAGACAGACTGAATTAACAAAGCTGAAATTATTTCCAAATGAGCTTGTGTGAAAGTCTATGTCTAGTCTTAATTAATATATAATATTTTACGAATATTTTGCTATGATTCATATGCGTGTTATGCCCGTGTCTGATTTAATATTATTAGGTTTTGTTTCCAAGCATAAATTATTTCCCTTACTGCCCAATTTTAATAATAATAATAATAATAATAATAATAATAATAATAGTTTCAAATGGGCGAAGAGATGCAACTACAGTATAATACACCGGCTGAAACTGCAAAATACTTAAAAAAGACAGCAAAGACGAATGGAACCGACCAGATACAGAAGCGATGGAAAGATAAACCGCTTCATGGCCAATACCCTGCCCGTACCAAACAAGCTGACGTAGACAAAACCCGTACCATCAGTGGCTACGTAGTGCAGGGTTGAAATCTGAAACTGAAGGTTTTATCCTTGCTGCACAGGACCAATGCTTGCTAACTAGGAATTATCAAGCACATATACTAAAATATTGTGTCAGCCCAAAATGCAGATTCTGTGATAAATATCCAGAAACGATTGATCATCCTGTATCAGGTTGCACGATATTGGCACCCAGTGAATATAAAACCCGACATGACAGAGTGGGCCAATATCTGCACTGGAAAATCTGCCACTTCTACGGGAAGGAAACTGAAAGAAACTGGTATTAACACCACCCAGATCCGGTTACGTAGGTAGGACCTGTTACAATTCTATGGGACTACACATTACACACTGACAGAACAATCAAAGCCAACCGCCCAGATAATGTTATATAGGACCACAAACAAAAACGGTGCCTCCTTATTGATATGGCAGTCCCTGCTGACTGCAATGTGTCTTTGAAGATATTCAAAAAGCTGTCAAAATACAAGGACCTTGAAATAGAAATCTCGAAAATGTGGCATATGGGAATATCAACAATCCCTGTTGCAGTTGGAGCCCTAGGCCTGGTTGGAAAAGATTGCAGTAGAATAATTGAAGGGATTCCTGGACGTCCAAGCTTCAAGGAGATACAAAAATTTTTTCTGACAAGTACAGCCCACACTTTACGAAGGGCTTTATCTATGTAATTTTTATTTTATTTATTTAATTATTTATTTTGGAAAGTGTCATGCTGATATTTCTAACCTTAGGTCCCTGGGCAGGACCCGGAAAGAAATGTGTAAACGCCAGAAATCAAAGAAAATAATAATAATAATAATAATAATAATAATAAAAACAGTCATACTACTACTACTTCTACTACTACTACTACTACTAATAATAATAATAATAATAATGTGAATATTTATTGTCTGAGATGTCTTTAACATGTTGCAATTTAAAGACAACTTGAAATCACTAGGTAATAAAATAGAACATGTCTTGATATATATACATATGTCTCAGGGAACAGGATAACACTCTCGTATAGACTAAATAACACGTTCCTATTAAATTTCCTTGAACCTGATAAAGGAAGATGCCGGCACGAAAGCAAAACGGTGCTAGAATAGCTACAACCATGCGTACATTAGTCCGAATTTAAACAATGACAATAATGGCAAAATATTTTCTTTAAAAATATAGAGAAATTTTCATGGTAATTCATCGGATGAGCTTCCCTCTTTGTTACCTCGACATTACTTATTTAAAAGCAGTACACAACTAGTGGAAAGTTCTTGCCATTTTACATTTGGAACCGATGTAAACATCAGCTATATGTTAACAGTTTCTTTTCTCGCATATATCGTTTGGGAAATAATGTTCCCGTTTCTTTTTTTTCCCAGTCATCTTTGATCTTCAAAGTATTTAATCATCATGTCAGTCATTATTTTCTGCTTTCATAATTCCTGTACTTTCATTGTTATCTCTCTCTTTAGTAATGTTTTAATTTGTTTTGTTTTAATCGTATTCTTTCGCTCGCAATAACCCCTTCCTAGTGTCTTAAATGCATTTCTTGCGTTGAAATGATTAAATAAATATGAAGCATTTTCATCCTTTTTAACATAATTTGGTATTTTGTTCTTTTTATTGGTTGCAAGAAACACAAATCAATCGAAATGTTTAAAGTAGCAAACACGTGGTTAGAGGAACCTGCCATGATTCCATTCCCAAGGGCTTCATTGTGTATTTAGCGGGGCGTTTGCGTGTTTGCTTTTAGCACGTAAATAATATAACAATAGATATAATTAAAAATATCTACCTATGTTCAGTCTCAAGAAAACAATCTATTGAAGGGGATCTGTTTGTGCGTTTTGGTCTTTTGACGCAAGGAATCTGAATATATGTTAACAAGCTTGCCCCATAATAATTTTAATTACACACGAAAAAAACAAAAGCCAAAAAAGACGAACAAAATTCATCAGATTTTTACTCTCGCTAAGTTTAATGAATTTTAACTGGTCTGGTATAAGAAAATAGTTGCAAGACGTTATTTTTTTTTAATAGTTTCGGTGTCTTGTTGAAATACAAAGTCAATTTGACTGGACATATATATATTGATATAGGTGCTTCAAAAAATTCGGCATGCCTAAGTTTTAAATGTATTTTACATAAACGAAAATCCGTTTTGAAGCTTTTTCACAGCTTCAATTGACAGTTAAATGATTAAATCTTCGAATTCCTGAAAAAAAAATCTGTGGAATATTTCAAATAGAAATTTGAATAATTTTGTCTATTCTTCCGAAAAAAAACATTCGGAACGTCCATTTTTGACTTTTTTAGAGAAATATCCACGAAACCTACTTTTTCGTTTTTGAAAATCCCGCTAAAATAAGATATACATTTCTGAAACGTTACTTTGGTAAAATTAGCAAATTTGAAGTTAATTTAATCTGTTCTGTAACAAAAATCAATTACTTATAGTATAAAGTTTTCTAGACAAATATTTCTTGACCTCGTTGTATTGTCCCGTTCAGGTTTCTATCGATAATTTGATGGCAGAATGTGTTGACAGGTTTATTATGGTGCACAAAAATTGGCATATTTTTATGAATTCTAAGTAAGTTCTCTTTTTTTTTTGTTTTTTGTTTCTCATAATAATTTTAAAATACTTAAAAATTCTTACGTTATTGAGTTACCTCTATAACGGTATTTCATTATTTAATAGCTAAGATAATGATAGTTTTATTAATTATTAATATTACGTTATATTATTACATTTTTAATTTAATAACTGAGATAATAATTAATAAAATTATTATTGTATTAAAAATTAAATTATCTCATTCAGTTATTGTTTAAATTGATAAATCGTTTAATTTAGTATCTTAATTTAATTTTTGAATTAATAAATGAGAGTGAGACATTTATATGCCAAGGGGCTTTCCCTAAGGAGGAGAGATGGCTAGAAACAGGTGACCTTTTAAGCATAATATCGCTTACGAGATACGCATACTAAAAATCTAATATTTTGACGCACAAAAATATATCTTTAATTAAGATAAAAGTTTTGGTAGCATGATCTCTATTAAGTTTTGAATTTTCAATTAGTAACTATAGTTTTCATTAAAAACTTAACCTACCTCATACTCTGTTTGGAAGAATTTTAAAACATTTTTTTTAAATTAAAGTAAATGAAAAACAAAAAGGAAAATTAAAAAAATTCTTGTAAAATTTCTTTATTCATCGAATTTCTTTCTTCATATAACAAAGTCTTTAATGTATATTATTTATAAAAAGCAAATAAGAGCCTATCTAATTCGATAATTAGACAGTTTTAGTGCAGTTTTTATTTTACGATTTGGAGCAGATTCTTATAATGTTGGCAGTATTTGTAAAAAACGGATGATTTACTTTCTCCCTTCTTGGAGCATCTAAATAATCATTTCTTTTCTTATTTTATTAATAATTTTTTCCTTATAAGTGATATTAAACAATTTGTGAACTGTTTGAAATTCTAAAAAGATTCATAAAATTAAGTTATTGGAGGGTAACAGATGTAAATCAATATTTTTACAAAGATTTTCTAAAGGTAAAAAAATTCACAAACAAATTCATTCAACTTTAATAATTTCGGAAAGTTTCATTAAAATTAGACAATTATTTGATTTTTGCAAGAATTTCCAAATAAATGGGTTTTTCCTCGGAAAAATTCTACACTAAAATATCCATAACTACAACGTAACAAAAACCAAAATGTGATTTTTCACCTAAATTTATAACATGCTTGAAAGAAGGATATTTTTAAATAATTAAATTGAGTTTAATTTAATTAAGTCAATTTTTGCAGGAATCTAAACACAGTAAAACACAGTGAAATCTATTTATGTTGCCTTAAGGTTGCTGTTCTAAAGAAAGCCGTTTTTCAGCAAAGTGTTGGTTCTACTTATGACAGAGTTACGTACGTACGATGAGCCGCAAAACGTTTTTCCCTGTAAGTCTTGACAAACGCGCGATTTTCCGTGAATAATGACTTCCGTCACTCATCTGTACTAACACAATAGCAAAGTAATAAATCAGAACATGACACATTTCTATGAAATGTTACCCTAATTTGGACTAAAAAACGCATTGATGGCATAAATATAATACATATAAGGAAATGAAAATATTACATATGATGAAAATAAATTGTTTTCAGGTTCTTGTATATCTATTGTCAGTAATGAGGTTAGATCTCGGTAGAGGAGATGACGAATCTTAAGACATTGTCTCTGAGAGGCAGCAGAAAATCTCCGGAAGAAAGAAAAAATAATATATCAGTTTGTTTTTCATTTTTATCAGGAATTCATCACCTTTTAATTTAACAATGAAATATCCTTATCTCTTATAGATTAAGGTACATAAAAAAAATATTAAACTAGAATCAGTGGTAAAGAATATGTGTATGTATACGTTAAACATAAAAGGGAACTATTATTCTCTTACGGAATGATTCGATACATAATTAATGGAGATCGCGTCGTAACTACGAATGGTCGTTGGACGGGACTGTCGTAAACCGGAAATTTACTGTATTATATTCTTGCAAATCGTCGATAATAAATTTTATATAAGAGTATACTTTTCTATTGCCTCATAATTTTTTATCAATAATTCATCGAAATTAGTTTGTTGTAAAGTAAATACGCATTTAGAATTCGCCCCAGAAACAGAACAGATATCATCCTTGAACGACATCAAAGTCATAAATAAGTAGCCTTTTTATTGAGGTTATTTAAACAAATCCTAACTCGGTTGCAATTCATATTGACCTATATAAATAACGTAAGTCTTTAAAATAAAATCTGTTTAGTGAAAGTAATGATCGATCTTTAATCAGAAATAAATCCTTTACATAGGAATATATTTAAATAAATATATTAAAACGAATATAGAGGAGCACAAGGCGGAATAATGTCATTTTTTCGGAAGAGATAATTTTGTTAATCCTTTAAAAGATGTTTATGAAATATTCCGTAAACAGACCAAGGTTTGATCACCAGTAAATGCTGAAATGCAGGCAACAGATACATGATTTATATTATGATTTATTTAATAGTGGTTAGCGTCACACCTTGTTAAAGGTAAATTACCAACTGACACTTTCAAATGTTCTACTTGACATTTTCTATAGTAATGTAAACCTAACACGTCCAACAAGTCCAAGAGACAAACCAGAGAGAGGGTTACTGTGTGGTGTCTTATGAGGATAAGGAAGGACAAAATATGGTGTTTATGGGGCAAGGCAGGCAAGACAAAAAAAACTGTCAACCTAGTCGTGAAGAGGTGAAGATTGTAGTGATTGGGAAAAGATCCTTCCATGTGTCTATTCCACAAAACAGCAGTTCTTAGGAAGAAGCTACCCGAATAGAAACTTACTTCTTTCTAAAGGAATATCAATAGAATTGGAATGATTCCCTTTTGTGTACATAGCATGATGGGCCCCAGTGCTATAGGCTAGGGGTGGCGGAACTATGGAATGTATATCGTTAGAACACTGTCACAGAAATAGCGATCGAGCAGTGATATTTTTCCTGTGGTAAAGATTTAGTAGGGTGGAAAATAATTCTTCACGCAGATGACGACGTAAACGCTTTTGAACTCTATCAAGACAGGCAAGTGAAGACTGGGAAGCCCCAACTCATATATGTAAACAATACTCTCTTTCTGGTCTGATCTGTTTTTGTAAAAATGGAGCATATTAGGGTTGTTAGATGCTTCATGGAGTGGTACAATGAAGCAACCATATTTCCAACTTTAGTAATACATTGGATATAAGTGTTCCACTCGAATTCTGGAGAGAGCTTGAGTCCTAATATACATCCAAGACAATGAGCCTCTTTGGGACTAGACTCCTCCATCATGAGAGATAACGGTTCCCGGTTCTGCTCGTTGATGGTGGAATGTTACTAGTTTTTTTTGTTTTTTTTTTTTCCGTATTGAATGTTACAAGGGACTCCTCTTCCTCTTGAGACAACCAAGGAAGGTCAGATGATTTTGCTAAGCATTTTAATCAGTTTTGCTCTCTTCATTTATTATACGTACTTAAAAATGATGACAATGTTATATATATGAACTAGTTAATTTCACATTATTTGAAAAAAAACAATTGTATCAGCGATATCCGGTATTCTGAACAATGTTTTGAAATAATATTGGTTAGCATATACTTTTAACTATTAGTAGTTAATATCTTCAAACATCACTGACTTCACTGCACTTATGACATTGCATCTAATTAATTTCCGCTTAGATAATTAAACAATATGGATGTCCACCAATGTTTTACATAGTTTCCAACAGAAATCTGAAAATATTTTCGTTAAAAGTAAGAAATAAGTTCGTAAATATACGTCTGTTTATATGCTATTAAACTTAATCATTTGTATATTTACTTTCGCTGTTAAAATTGTTTAAATATATTGTACCCACGACCTTTACAGTTTTTTTTTATGTTTGAATGTCGACGATATTCGAAATTAAAATCAAACACCGTTTTTCTACCACGCTTAATAAAGAATATGATAATAATTAGCGACGATGTATTTGGCAATAACATTTCACTTCTCGCCAAATTCTCGACCGAACGCTAAATTTTAGCCAAACTTTTTTTTATTATTACTCATTGTACTTATTTTCCAGCTTGTTCTATCCTTTCTTATTCATAAACCATCAGCATAACATTTTTACCCTCTTTTTACTATATTTCTATCATTATGTCATCACTTTACTCTCTCATTTCACTCGCTCTTTCTCTTAAAATAAATGGTTGAAATTAGGCGGTAGCTAAGAAGCTGGGCCAGACAATAAAACGTGATAAAATTTGAAAAGCTTCACACTGACTACAGGTCAGTATCATCCATCATTTGGGTATAGTGTTAATGCGTCCGGGGCTGGTGCTCGAATGATAAGAAGGAGGCGTCGCGCTTATATCGTCAGACAACCGTGAATGATTCCTGGCATAGACGGTCAGCACATATCCCGAGATGCCAAGCGACGATGGTCGACACAATGCAGCTGTTGTGGTTCGGAACACTGTCCGACTAATTTTCTCCCCTTTTTGACACGTATTGTTCACGCCAGGTTTGATGGCACTAATAAAATGTCTGCTTTCGCTTAACTACATAACCAACCCTTTCCAACCAATCCCCTTCCGCCAGAAAACCAACCGTGTTGTTGGTCTCTTTTCAATTGGTTTCTTGTTCAGATAGCTTAAAGAAAGACTGAAAATCGTGCTGAAGATTGTCAAACTGACGCGTTGTTCCTCTTATCATGCCATTATTTAAAAAATAACACAAAATAAACATGACGAAATTATCACTAAGTATAATAAATTTCGGAAAGCACAGGTAGAAATTTGTATTCTGTAGAGGGAATTTTATTCCGTTTATTTATGAATAGATTCTACTTGACATTAATTGTAATTAATTCGAAAGTTTTGAATAGCGACATTATCAGCTGACAAGCATTCAAGGCTTGAAGATTGGCAGATTCTGAATTTCAGTCAACAAGGTTTGATAAAGTATAACAATTAGCAATGTAAATTGACCTCCTCAATATAGGATAATATTTCGATTAACATTGTGTGTACAATAAATTCAGCCATATGTCAAATTATTTAAAAATCAGATATTTATTAAGCATATAACAATCAGTCATTTATATTTTTTATAATTGGAAAATTAAATTAAAATTTATTTACGGAGTCATTCAGCTTTTCCGACTCTCTCGTGTTACACTGAAGCAAGTTTTGCCATAATTGTGATTTTACTTATTCCATACTAATAAAAAAGAACATAATCCTTTAAAGACAAAATACTCTGAAAAATCAGTTATAGCTTTATTACCAACTATAAACACACGTCTAAAAGATTATGTAACTTCAACAAGCTTTATTGAATTCATTTTTAAGAATCTTACTTATGTTGATCTAATACAGTCAGTAACTACATAAAAATATTACAATATCAACACACGATAAAACTATCAGACGTGTTCATCGCTGACCATAGACGACTGACGAATTTGAAGTAGATTTCGCGTGATTGAAAACAACAGAACTTATACTAGACATACACACATAATCATTTACGATTACATATTATCATGCCCGCATAGATAAATTAGATTTTTTACAAACTTACATATATATAGAATTAACTACGGCTATATTGCACGTGATACACCAATGATCAATGAAAATGAAACTAGAAAAATTGCAAATACCAGAATTTCCGTCGTTTTGTCTTTTCTCAATCTATGACAAAATATTAATATAAGTGAAACATGTCGAATCTATAAATCTTTTGTATTTGTTCTCTATATAATCAAATATATATATATATATATATATATATATATATATATATATATATATATATATATATATATATATTATGGATGTATATGTGTGTGTGTGCATGCGTACGTGCGCGTGTGTGGTGTGAAAATTCAGATATACATTAAATATACCTGTAAAAATAGAATGTGAGTCAAACAAAAGGGGAAATTTACCGACGCATTTCGTCCGCTGACAGATATCTTCAAAGCAAATGAAAGGATATTACTTTGCACCAAATATTTATAAACGGAAATTAAAATAAACCAAAGTGATTAAGTGTAATATTTTTGATAAATCTTGATATATATATATATATATATATATATCAAAAAGTATCTGATAGATTGTTTTGTAATCATACTGACGTTTTTATTAATTCATACAGATTTCCCCAAGATATTATAAGGAACAGTTCTGCCAGATTATTTTATACACCCGCTTCAGAATTATTATTGTCATAGAGATTTTTGTTTCTGATTACATTCGTAATTGTCATTATATGTGCTTCTAAATGTTTTCAAGATCAGATACAATGTTTTGGATAATAAATTTTAAAGAATAAATTGGTAGCATTATATATGTATTTATTCCTGTGTAGCCATGGTTATTGTAAATATTGCTCTCGTTCTACTGATTATTATTATTATTATTATTATTATTATTATTATTATTATTATTATTATTTGTAAGAGTAGTAGCAGTAGTAGTCGTAGTATTAGTATGAGTATTATTAGTACTAGTAGTAATATTAGTATTAGTAGTTTTTTGTTTAATCTAAAGATTACATCTCTTACATATCAGTTGAGATTAAAGAACCTCGTTCTCAAAATTTCTCATAATCATAATCTTCTTCTGAAGCCTGTTTTAACATTGAAGTGAAGATATGATACAAAATGTAAGAGCCAATATACATCATTTCCTCAAACCTATGATGGATAATCTTGAGGATTCTTACTCAATGTACTTGCATCTTATGCAAGATCTAACCTCTTTATGAATTTATCTAGACAACAAAGCTTACTTTGCATGTTCAAAGGATCCGAAATATTTGTAATTACGACCGTATTTCTCAGATCTTCGAAAGTGACATATTTTGTTTAATCTGTAAATAGATAATATCAGTTACAGCACCGTTCTCAGGACAACAATATATTGTTTCATTGAAGCAGGCACTTGTAATCTTCAGTATTAATTTTGCATCATATAGTTTGCAATGTTTCGTTTATTTTAGGGAGTACTATATTTATCACATGATTTTTAGCGGTAACACAAATTCATATTTGAAGCATGCCGCTATTTTTCCCTGATCGCGTCAGCAGAGAATATGTTACGCGCTAAATAAGAAACACTTCTACCGGATTCAAAATTAACTAATATATATATATATATATATATATATATATATTTTAAAAAATAATTGGCAATATTTATTTTTAAAAAGTGATGCTTTTCTTTAAAGTCATATCACAACAGATCTCTGCATTCAGTTAATCCGAAATATTTGGATGGCATTGCACAAGATCTCATCGCCATGAATTTACACGCGCGTGGTCGTCTTGAAGCTCCGTTCTAAATCACATATATATATATATATATAGAGAGAGAGAGAGAGAGAGAGAGAGAATAAGACGGTGGCTGTTGTTGCTTCTCTATCGCAACATGGATATATTGTCATATACAGATCTGCCATTTAATTTATAAATTTTATCTATTTATAGAATTTTCGCAAGTTCTTTGGCGATGGGAGCTATTTCCATTTATATCTTTACGTTACGATATTGGGTATGATCAATTTCAAAAAACTTAAGATCAATATTAATGAAACATAGAATTGAAAGAAATCATAAAGGGGGTTAATATTGTAGCTTTTTCCATGTAAAATACAGTTCACTATTCAGCATTTAATAGTTTTCGTACCTGGTATAATCTACTATCTGGCTAGAATTAAACTACATTTAGTGTTTGGAACAATCCGTTGGTTTTGTTTTCATCAGCTAAGAAATGATGCCAGTCTTCAGAGATGACCTAGAACTGTTTTTTATGGTGCGTACGCTCAAATAGCTGGAGGAAAAACTGATTTTACCGGACAGGATAATGGCGGGATATATCCAAGAGAAACATTTTTTTATAGAGGAAGTAAGTTACCTTTTGTTATATATGAGAAAATGAATGAAAAATTTGATTAAGAGTGTCCGAAGTAACATAAACATGCAAGTTGCCCAGAATATCAACCTACACATCTCATATACAAAGAAATGTGCTTTCAATTAAATAACAATTTTCCTATATAGTCTAAGGACCCGGATGTACAGGATACAAAGGATGAAAAATAACATCGACAAATAATAATAATAATAATAATAATAATGATAATAATAATAATAATAATATGATTGAAGGGATTCCTGGAAGTCCATGCCTTAAAGAAATACAAAATATGTTCTCACAAGTACAGCTGACACCTTGCGAAGTGTTTTTATCTATGTAAAATGTGTTCTTTTTTAGATGGTCAGTGGGAAATGTCATGATACCATATCTAACCTTAGGTCTCTGAGCGGGATACGGAAAGAAATGTGTTTACATCAGAAATCAAAGGAAATAAAATAATAATATAATGGCTTTATCTATGTAAATTATGTTTTTTTTTCTTGCTTTTTTAATTGGTCAGTGGAAAATGTCATGATGCCATTTCGAACCTTAGGACAATGCGGGGGATCCGGAAAGCAACGTGTACACACCAGAAATCAAAGGAAATAAATACTACTACTACTACTACTACTACTACTACTACTACTACTAATAATAATAATAATAATAATAATAATAATAATATATTAATATTAAGATATCTGAAAGTGGTTGGATAAAAAATAATCATCCAAAAAATTCTACATATTTTTATCCAAAATGTGATGAGGCAAGGAGAATGAAAAATAAGGTTACCGTTTGATGAATTGGTTATATATCAGGAGCACTCAATGAAATCTCCGAGATATCTTTGACATTATAAACAGCCTTGATTTAAGACTTCGTATTCAGCAGTTGAGCAGAAATTCTATAAAACATATAATCTGTCTGATTACCAATAATTTGTAATTATATTTCATTTATAAAATCAGATATAGTTCCGAAAACATTTAATAAAAACAGTAAACTTGTGAGAACTGCAGAAATATTATGCTTACATGCTCATCTTTCATGCGACTCCAATACTCTCTTCATAGTTATTATCATTATTATTCTATTTTACATCAGCTTTACATCTTTTTACAGTACACAGAACCTGTTTAACAGGAAAACAAATAGCATACTACTTTTTAAAACAATTCAAACCATCACATATTATTTTATTGTTATTAGCTTTCTTTCAATTTTTCTATCTGTAGGCCCTGATAACTTCCACTTTATTTCGATGGATAGATATTTACACATTTCTCCATAGCTATTCTCAGTGTTCTGCCGTTTCTGAATTAGTATGCCCCATGTAGATTTTTTTTTTATTATTGTACCTTGGACTTTCAATAGGTGTAATATTTTATGTTCTTTAGCAATACCTAAAGCTTACAAACACTACATGCATTATAATTGCATAATTATCAATATTATATTTCTCAATCAATGGGTGATCTAAGATACTCAGATCGGAAGTAGAATGAAAGCAGTTTTAGCTCCTACCCTGAACCCATCATGAATTAAAATGAACCATGCATTTCAAAAGCTGAGGAAAATATTACGAAACAGGAAATATTCGTTAGGAACAACAGAAAAAGTACTGGACACATATGTAATATCAGTATTCTTATATTTTAGGCAATGTTTGAGAAACTCTTTACACCTGACGAAGAAAATCCTGGATGGAACAGAAATGATGTTCTATAGAATGATGTTGAAAATGATCTCGAAAATGGCATGGATGTGAACAACGAAACAGGACAAAAAATGTATGCTTAGATTTCCATTTAGTAAATGACTTGGAATTTGTAGCATGCATATTGAGGAAAGAGAGTTTGGAGAATTTAACATTCAGATGGACAAAAGAAATCAATAAATAATATAAATATCGAGACTATATGAATGTTTGGCAGAACAATGATTAGGAACAATATCAAAATGATTTGCCTTACTGCGACGTAGTAAGTACAAGAATATGTAGAATGCTTTAAACGCCCACATCGAGAAAGGACATAGATTACAAAGAAGAAGAACAAGAAAAGAATAAGAAGAGGAAGAAGAAGAGGAAGAGAAAAATGAAAGAAAGAAAGAAAATCCCACATTACGTAGTTACATAAATTTCACAGAAAACCTATATATTAAAGAGAATATCTAGTGAAATATTCCATCGATAATATTTTTATAGTTACTGTTAATTTGCGTTGGTTGTCTCCTTTAATAGGACAATCTGGTGCATATTGTTCCGCAGATTTTAAGACACTTTAAAATTAAGCATGTAGTTTAAAAGCGTTCGAATATTTCACACAGAAAGAAATGTATGATATGCAAGAACTTAGAGAAAGAAACTAAAGAAAATATATTCAAACAATTTTAATTAATATTCTTTGATAGCAGCTAAAAATGATAATATAAGACAACATCTAAAAACTACTACTACTACTACTAATACTACTTCTAATAATAGTAATAATAATGCACCTCATTGGGATATGTGCATAATATAGTTGTTATATTTTCGGAAAATGAACTTCATGTTACAGCCAAGGCCATTTCATATGTTTTCTGATATATTCACTGGATAAAACATTTCAACTCATCCCTTCACAACCCCCACACACCCAGTAACAGTTTAATAGTCGAATAGACCGATTTTCTTGCATTGGTTACCAGGCAATATAGGAGAATAGCCACACTGAATTTAAAACCCATTAAGCCCGTTGCTAGCAAATCTTCCCCTTAATCCAGAACAGAAAGAACAAAGGTGATGAGATTCTGAGCAAATGCAAAAAAAGATAGCTATTCAATGTTAATACAGGTTCCTTTTTTACTTCGTGAAAGTAAACGACGAATCTTTAATACAATCAAACAAAAATCACTTTAAAATAGCCACTAAAATTAGAGGTGTTGGTAAATGAACGTAAAATGAAAGACGTACATGTAGGAAAAAATAACAGGTGAACCTACAGTTGAAGAGGTGAAGACTGTTGGAATCTTGGAATTGTTTTTCCCAAAATGTTGATTCTTCGTAGGAGGCTTTCTGAGAGGAAACGTCTACGTTGTATAACGATATTATCATACAATCGAAAGCAATGGAGAATAAATCTCTTTACACTCGCTAAGGTTAATGAATGTTAACTAATCTTGTATTAGGTAATAGCTGCAGGACGTTATTTTTTGAATAGTTTCGATGTCTTACCGAAATACAAAGTCGATGTGACTAGACTAATATATTGATATGTAAAACATAGTGAAATCAATTTAAAATGCCTTAAGGGTGCTATTCTAACGGAATCCGTTTGTCAGTAAAGGGTTTCTAGACTTAAGACAGAGTTACGTACCTACGATACGCCGCAAAACGATTTTCCGTGTAAGTCGGAACATATTCGCAATTTTACGTGAATAAGCGTTTCTGTCACTCACCTGTGCTAACACAATAGTAAAGTAATATACAAGAACATAAAACATTTCTATGAAATGTTATCCTAATTTGGACTAAAAAAACGCATCGAAGGTATAAATCTAATACATGTAAGGAAAGGAAAATTATACATATGATGAAATTAAATAGTTTTATGCTGCTTTTATAAGTATTGTCAGTAATGATATTAGCTCTCGGCAGAGGAGATAACGAATATTAAAGCATTGTCCCTCGGAGGAGGCAGCAAGTCTCCGGAAAACCTACAAGCAACATCAGTTCGTTTTTCATTTTTATCGGGAATTCACCAACTTATAATTTAACAAGAAAATATCCTTATCTCTTTCAGATTGACTCACTATGAATTATTAATGGTATGGGTGTTTTTAGTTCTGATTATATATATGACGGTTTTGGAAGTGGTTGGACTATTTGGATGTTGTTTAGATGGGAGAAGTTGTTCAGAATAATGGAGGTTATAGAGTTGGTAGGTTGAGATATGTACGTGTTTTTGTTTAATTAATTATTTTGAATAATATTATTTATTTTGCCGTCCTGTATTTTTGGTAACTCTCTCTCTCTTAGCTTTGTGGATGAAGTCATAAGGCTATTGAATGTTTTTCGATGTGTTTTCAATGCGTGAGTAGGTATTGGGTACTGCAGATAGTTAAGCCCTCTAATGTACAACCCTACAATTATACCAGATTTAATTTCATAGATATGGTTATAGGAGAATTTGATCAGGTCGTTTTTCCACTATTATTAATAGTTTTTCTATAAAATATGTTACGATTGAAAACTAGTTAAGTGTTACATTACATGTTAAGATTAGTGTTAAATCTTACTTGAAATGACGGTATTCTTTTCCATAGTGAATAAATATTTTGAGAGATATTCTAAAAAGCATTTTTGTGAGTAATCTGTGCTTCATGAAACACTCTGGTGACGTTTTTGTAGCAATTCTATTCATTGTCTCAGAACTATGGAAGGGAGTTTGTTTCCTGTGAAATATTTTTTAAGTTGATGAAACGAAAGGAAATGGCCTAAAGAAATAATATTTACATTTCAGCCAGTTTTGATTGCAACAATGAAAGTAAAGTAGAAAAGACCCTACAGAATGGTAGCGAAGGAAAGCAAAAGCAAAGGACAAATTATGAACTACAGGATGAGATAATGAATAGATATGAGGAAAAGGATTAATCAAAAATGCCAATTACAAATCGGGGATACTATATTCAAAAGTTCAGTAATTTAAATATCTGGGATTTTTTTTTAGCAGAGGAAGAATATTGCGACACTGTTATCGGAAAACCTATTGCGATTGCTAAAAATGCATTCCAAAAGCTAATGAGAATATTTATTGGGAGAAAATTTTCGTTAGGAAAAAAGAAAAGAGTATTGAAATATTTCCTGATATCTCTCACCCCATATGAGAGCGAATGCGGAAAATCTGCTCAAAAGATGAATAAGAGACTTGAAACATCAGAGATGTGGTTCTACAAAAAATGACCAGGATAACGTGGACTGAATATATGAGGAACAAAGAGGTTTTAGAGAATATGGAAAGAAAAACGAAATTCATAATTAACATCAGGAAGAGGCAGTTGATATTTCTGGGGTAGGCAATG
>CAHIKZ030005485.1:220000-225000 GCA_903632075.3 Acanthosepion pharaonis | reverse complement strand
CATATATATAATATATATATATATATATATATATATATATATATATATATATATATGTGAAAAAGGAATATAAATATAAATAAATATATATACGTATAATTATTTATATATTATATGCGGGTACTTATTAGAAAGCGCTCAATATCAGAGATAGAGCTAAATATATATCCAACTAAATATATATATATATATATATATATATATATATATATATATATATATATATATATACATATACATATATATATATATATATATACGTATATATACCAATATATATATATATATATATATATATATATATATATATATATATATATATATAATTTATTTTAATGGATACAATTGTAGTAACTCAAGAGACAATTAAAACGTCAAGAATTAACAGGTACAGGCAAGATAGGCAAAATAATTACAACTGAAACAAGAAAGGATAAAAGAGAGAAAAGTTAAATTACACAATGAGGATTAAGTGTAAAGTGAAAAAATCTACGAAACGTACAAATAACAAGGAAATTATAGACTTAATCGCATTATGTTTACGATAATCCGTTCAAACCCACATATATTTTTCCGTGTTTTACAATCAAATGATGCAAGAAATGAAATATAACTTTGAAAATTAATTTTAATTCCCAAGTATTTTCCATGATCTCAGAAAGAGATAGAATGTATATATATATATATATATATATATATATATATATATATATATATATATATATATATATATATATATATATATATTACCAATATATATATATACTTACCAGAAAAAAACACGTTGCCAACTGTAAAGTTTTGTGGTGTTAGTATCATGATCTGGGGCAGTTTTTCTGCAAATAGTGTTGCCAGAATATCAATAATAGATGGCAAGATAAATGACGAAAGATACCAGAGAATCCTGCAAGATAATTTACTGCGTTCTGTTGAGACACTTCGGCTACCTCCTGATTGGGTTTTCCAACTAGATAATGATCCTAAGCATAACGCTAGATATAAAAGAAAGTGGTTACCTGAAAGTAACGCAGATGTCTTGCAATGAACTAGTCACTCCCCAGACTTGAACGCAATCGAGAATTTATGGCGATATTTGAAAATTCAAATTGAGAAAATAGTACCAACAAATGTCAAGAATTTGAAGACAATATGCCAAGAAGAATGGAACAAAATACCATTCAATTTGTGCAAATCATTAGTTTATACGTACAGGAATAGACTGGTAGCTGTTGAACTCAATAAAGGATATTCCACAAAGTATTAAATTAAGTTAATATGCTTTTTTGTACGAATACTTCTTTCAACAGTTAAATGAAAAAAAAAATGCATTAATTTCTGTTAGAATAAGAATTATGTTTGTTACTCTTTTTTAATAAAATGTACATTTACACATAAAATGTAACAATTTTCTTTTAGTTAAGGATTTTACATTTATAAAAATACTATTTTTCCATGTGTACGAATATTTATTTCCCCCAATTTATATACCTGGATTCTATCCTCTTGGAAATTCATATATATATATATATATATATATATATATATATATATATATATATATATATATATATATATATATATATATATATATATATATATATATATATATATATATATATGCATGTGTGTATATATATATATATATGCATGTGTATATATTTATCTATCTATCTATATATATATATATATATATATATATATATATATATATGTATATATGCATGTATGTATTGAACAATAAGAAATATTAAAAATTTAAAATCTTCAGACACACTGTGTTTTATATTAATATTCTTTCGTTTTTTATTATTTCATTTAGATTCCTTAACTAGTTTCGGCCAACATGGCTATCATCAGGATAAAAAAATTCTGCTTCCTGGTACCAGTGAACTACAGAAATGAATGTCTTGATGGCGAAAAATGAACTTTTGTCGTAATTTTCATTTGTTTTTTTTTTGTTTTTTGGGGTTTTTTAACATGAATTTGGTCAAACGTTGTATTGGTCAAAAAGTCTCTTTTTAGTTGATATTTCAGATAAAAAAATGGAGGGATTCATGCTGCTCTGAATTCCCTTAGTCATTGTCACAATTTTATTGGTTCCTGGAAAGGGATGTGTCTCTCTGAATATATATATATATATATATGCATATATATATATATATATATATATATATATATATATATATATATATATATATATATATATATATATATATAAGTAATTTTAACCATACATGGCATGACATGTTTGCCTGAACAATACCCAGACCGTATTTGCACAAGTCTTTCTTGATTGACGATATTTGTAATATCCGCTCCGTTACTCAATATAGTCAATCTGATAGCTTTTACTTTTTCTGCGGATACATTTTCACCAATAGCATTTATGTTTTGTGAAACCGTTTACTCATTTGTTAGTGTTTCGACTTAATTTGACTAAGTGTGTGAAGACTTGCTTATTTATGCCTGTATATTCTGTGCGTTTGTCTATATATTGGTCTGAGTGCGTTTGTTTCTCTGTACGCCTTTGTGTTCAATGAAGTGATTTTATTTTGTTACGTCTGAAGTCACAATGTGACTTGAAATTGTTCATTTATTTCCTCTCTGCAAGTGACCATATCCAAAATAGATAGTTCCTCATCTTTTCTTGATTTAATTCCAACTAACATCATTTTGGCACGGTTTTATGGACAATAATGAACACGGAAACTTTTTTCGCAGCCATGCGTTACGGCCGGTTATGAATATCTACCTCATAGAATAACCTATCTATATTCTTGATGTCCAGCTTTTCATTTAAACATTTCACCACATATGAGCTTTGAAACAACATTAGTTCATCAAATGGCTTATAAATGAGGCAATTATATGTCAAGCATTCACTAAACCGGAGACCTAACCTTTGACACGGTCGGCTCGCATCGTTTCGTGCGTGAACGGATTTAAATTCATGAACATCTTATATCAATGAGTAGACTGTTTCTGGACATTCGGCAGATGTCCAAATGTTTTCAATGATTTGTAACTATCAGAAACGCTGCAGTCATTTAATACGGCCAGACCCATGACCCCTCATGGTTTATAATAAGTCAGCGTCACGGTGAATGCACGTCATCTGAATGGCATTTGCATTTCATGTGACTAGATTACTGAAAAATATACGCTGCTAAAGAGATCATATATTATTCAGTTGCAATGTTATTAAATAGACGCATTTGTCATATTCATCAGAATATTATATTTTAAGAAATAATTGAATCAATGTCGATCAGACGAGACTTGATAATCACTTCCGTATTCTGATGCATTGTTATACCGTATTGCTTTTATAATTTTCGTCAACTGAATTTGGCGAGTGAAACGAATTGTTTAGATATTAGTGTCATAGCATTATTAATAGCGTTACTGAGACATCGAATCCTGGAAAAGTGTCTTATAACCTGCAAACTTACCACTTCATAATAAACGAAAATTTTACAACGATTTGACATTAATCAATCTAGACTTACTTTTAGTTACACCATCTCATGGTACAGTTAGGATATAACTAGTCATGGTTATTTTTCAGTCTAGCATGCTAGCCAGTGAAAATAAGATTTCAGTACAACATAAATCTGAAATGTAAATTTTACAAGTTCCAAGACAGTGCAATTTAGATGTCAAAATTTAATATGAAATATCCGAATTATATCATGTATTTTAACACGAATGAATAAAAAATATTATACATATGTTTTTAGGTTTACTGAAAAGGAATTGTAATACTGAGATTATCCAACCGCTTATAAAGAAATATTCAGTATGTATTGATTTGAATATGTATCATTAATACGGTTGGAATGTTATAAAATCTTTCACTGAAATTAATCTGTTAGAAAAAAATAGTTATCTTATTTTCCTAGTATTGCTTAAGTTAGTGCGAAAAGCCAACAACTTGATTATGGGATTATTTTCTCTTTGAATCATATGTGCTTATCAGAAAGATTCCGAACGATCTACAGAAGGACACAATTCAGAAGCAGCTCTATTCTACGGAGACATCTCAGTCGAGTCTGACAAAATATGGGAGAGGAAATGACCAAGAACTGTGTGTGCTTCATTCCTGGTATGTATATATATGTGAAAGCAACAGCACCTAAAAATATGCTTGAAGGAACAATCATAGTGTTGGGTGAGTCAATGAAATCAGATACGGCTGATCATGGATAGATGGGAAATAAACCGCTGTGAAACGAATTAAAGGTACTAGAAAAGAAAGAATCCTGACGAGTTAGACATAATCTAATCTATGAATGCCTCCTTGGTAGACCTAACTAAGAAATATACACGATATGATATCCGCTAATAAATGGAGAACAATGGCAGTTGCCGTTTAATAACGTAGACAACAGTAAAAATTTAAGTTAACGCGAGAGCAGACAAGTATGAAAAATCAGTATCCCTCATCAGCAGGTAGACTAATGTTAAGGCACCATGTTCTCTATATGACAATAGCCTAGTGAACTAAATTGTGAGTTCAATACCAGGCCTGGTAAATATGCCCTTGGAGTCAATGAAAACGTCGCATGAAAATAATGGAGCAAGTACCAAATTAAGGAAAATATCCACAAGCGTGGGAAATGAGATGAGAACTGTCTACACCTATAGATTAAATAAAGAGTTCATACGAATTTCGGCATACACCTGATAAAAGGACGGAAGGGACGCCAACAAAAATAAAAAAAAATATGTATTAACAACAAATATAATAACAATAACCCTCATATCAATAATAAAATTAAATATTCATTTTAGCTCTTGTCCCAATGAAATTCGCTTTAACTGATTTACTTCTGTCATTTAGTACAATTCTTTGGGATTTTCTAGATCTATCCAACTAGATCCGACGAAGAATACGTTTCTTTAAGAAACACGGAATTCATTCACTTGACGTCATATTCTCTTCCTGATCTGAGACAGCGGTTGTATACAGATAATGATTTAGGTATTTATGAACGATT
>CAHIKZ030005485.1:145000-212500 GCA_903632075.3 Acanthosepion pharaonis | reverse complement strand
CATTCTAAATAGAATAGGCAGAGCTTATACGTATTATTTTAAATTGAGGTTTTATTATATTCTAAGTAATAATGTAGTTCCTATAACAAAAATTTAGACCACAAATGAACAATCAGCAGAAAATAAATAAAAGAATATAACGCAAATTCAGTACAGTGCTGAAGAAAAAAATATTTAGGACACCTATGTTTTAATTATTTTTTTTTTGTTGATAATCAAATTATATTGATTTACCGAAGAATTGAAGACACGTTAGCGCAAAACATAAGGCAGGTTTTCTTCATGAGATTTTTATTATTTAACATTAATTGCAAAAGAAATTTATATGGCCGTATTTTAAAATGAATTGAAAACGGAAATCAACAGATGGCATTTTTTAAAACTTTGTTAACTGAGACATTAACTTTATAAGCCCTCAAACACTGATGTCCTAAATGGCTCAGTAGATAAAAGCGCTAGATAGAATTTGAATGAACTTTGAAGATCGAAGGCAGATTATGAAGGTTGGTTCAATTATTGAAGGTTTGAATGATTTTTTTTCGCTCATCATGGCTCAGTTGAGAAGGCCGACACAAATCGATTTTAACCCTGGTCTCTATCTTGCTGAATATTTCAAAGATTTTTTGTCAGTGATTCTTCAGTCAAATGGTATCAATATGGCTAAACGTCTTATCTTAAAACTTGGAAAATGAATCTCAATTATTTTAGTGAATTTTTGGATATTAAATATTTTGTGGATAGTCAATTTTGCAGTAATACAAATTGGATAAATTTGCTATTACACCTGATATGTGGATGTCTTCAAAGTTTTGCCAAAAACAATACAAAATAAATTATTAAATTCGACCCAGACCCAAACAGATTGTAGAAAAACGTCACGGATTACAAATTACTTGCTAATCTAAATAAACGAGAAATTCTGTGTGTCCGTCCGTGTTTCTGAAAACCCTCCAAATTGGGACACACTTTCTCTACATTCATGTGATGCTTGAAAGGGCAGAATTGGGATTTGTGTCCGGATGAGGAGAGGGTAATCAAAAATTAAAACTTTAAAATCACTGAAAATATTAATGAATTTAATAGTTTTAAATTTATATTGAGTCAAAGCAACACAAAACATTCAGAAGTTAAAATTGTTGGTTTTAAATTCACTCTGAAGAATTTCCAAATCTTCGTGAAATTTCGAAATTGATATCTGAAAAATGTCAAGGAATCAGAGTTATTGTGAGAGGTTTCTTAACTTGGGTTTTTGAAGTTAAGCATAATATGCGATTTGAAGAAGGCAATTTTTTGTAGCCCAAGGTGGGTTAGTGGACAGAATAATCACACGAAGGTTGGTAATGAACAATAATACTTGGGACACGAACAACACACATAAGATTCGCCAGCGGCGCGTAGAAGAAATAATCAACTGCTAGAAGGGAATCAAGTTAATTCTCTAATGAATCGCCAACTTCAGAACGCAGGCAACATCTACCAACCGCTTCACGCGGTGAGATGTGGAACGAGGCCGAATTTAATGTTGGGATCCCGAGCCCGTAGGCTCTGCCAAAAACTCCCCGTAGACCCGGTCGAAAACGGGTTAGGGTAGCTGTTCCCGTGACGAATCTATTCCCTTCAGCATAGCCTCGTCTGATGATGCACTCTGCCTAGAGCCAGAGGGCTTAATCAGCCCAGCTGAAGAGGAATCTTCAACCGCAGACTGTGTGACTTTATCTACCAACTGCCCCACGCAATCAGATGGGGCAAAAAGCCGAATTTAATGTGGGGTTCCCGAGGTTGTTCACTCAGCCAAAAATTCCTCGTAGACCCCATATAAAACGGGGTTGGGTAACTGTTGTGTATGATACACCTAATTTACATAAGTGGAGTACCGACCATATATAAATATGGGTTGGTACCGGAAGACGACGGAAGATTAAGAGATCGAATCCAGAGACTCTGCCCGACTGCGACTTAGTCAACCCATTCTGCAGGAACAGTCTTCCCAAGAATATACCAAAACTACCTGTAAATATTGTGTACCTTTTTTCATTGTTTCAATACATTTTGTTACGTACATTTTGTGTTGTATTATTATTATTCCATGCTTATTCAAGCTTCAACAGTAACTGATTCATGAGATGAGACTCAGCCCTTCGTTTGGGCATCCTCTCTACCCTGACACAGAAAGTTTGACCAACACAGCTGAAGACGAATCTCCAGCTGCAGTTCAGTCGACCAATATATATAGTATTCCATACTGTATTTATGGGAATAGGGACATAACAGTTATAGTCTGTATATATGCAACAACACAACTCAATTGTAGTTCCACGAAACTACTTCGTATTTCCTGGAAAGTAACCTCATAATACAAAGAGTCTCGTAGAACTGAAACCAAAATCTACAACTGTGTATTGATTAGAAACTATTACATGTAACCCCTTGCATCCTAGTGGCTTCCTGCCTTGCTTGGGGTGAAACGCTTAAAAAAAAAATATACGCGAAAGAAAATATACACATAGTGGAAAGAGAAAAAGGAAAATTGTGAAAATTGATGATTTTTTTGAGCAAAATAAAAAGAAAACGAATATAAATTCGGGTAAGTTAGTGGCACCAATGTCAAGAACATTCTTTTGATTGAATCAAAAATTTAAACCTAATACTCATATAATTAATTTTATTGAACACAACAGGAACATCAAATCATTGTAGTCCAAGCAAAGAGTCGCAGAAAAAATCAAATGGTTCTTGGCCAACTATGTCTAAATTAGAAAAGAATGAAATATTATATATGTTAAGTTTTGCTACTTTTAATTTAAACCATTTATAGACGTTGGAAACAATGCATGTTTACAATGGCCGGTGATGAGACCGCGATAAAATCTTCGAGATACATCATGCAGAAAAACAAAATATTTTCAGTGTGAATTTCTGGGATTTTTGTTAGTTTCGCACTATGAGTTCTTAATGGCCCACTATTCTTTTATTGTGATGTTCGATTTTTGAGGCTGGGTCTTTTAAATTGTTTAACTCATTTCCTTCTTATAGCATCTTCCTGCGACTTTTCAGTAATTTTCAAGGCAATATACTCAACCCGATTGATATATGGCGACATGAATACATATAACATCAAACGCAATATCAACCAAAATCTACCAATAACCGGCCCGGGAAATCAGACTGATTCATCTCCTAAAAGACGACAATATTTTACTTAATGATCTACCTGCTTTACTGAACTGACAAAAAAAAATGATACATGTAAATTTTAGGGGAAAATGAATAGCTTAACCAGTACAAAATATAATGCAAACAGATTTGGGTAGAAAAAGTAAGAGTTAAATGGTTCAACCAGAGGAAAAACAAATACATGAAAAGACTTGAATGACATATAAGAATTTTCAATTAAGCTGTGCATGTAGACAAGAGACTATATAAAGACCAAACAATAGAACTGAATACGATCCAGGGTAAAGAAACACATTTGAGCGTTAGACGCTTAATGATATTGAAGAATGATCTTTGAAGCCAAACAACCAATTGGAATGTGTCAATCCATACATTTAATAAACTTAACATTGTACACGAGAGACTAGATCATCAGTTAAAGAAGGGGCAGACTGCATAATGAATAAGCACAGAAAGAACATCATATCAAAGAAACTAATCATAAAAGTAACGCAGTCGAATAAATACGTACGAAGAAAAATAAACAAGTAGTTGAAACATATATGAATTCTAGAATGGTAAAGAATTATTAAAGGGAGGACTTTTCTCTATGAATTTATAGAAAAAAATGGTATCATAGCTTTATATACGCTGACAAGTAACATCTGGTTGGAAATAAATCAAAGGGAAACGGAGCGGTGGAAAGTATTGACAACAGAATAGCGTATTTTATGATACAGAATCCTGGATACCCGGATAGCTAAGATGGGAGAACCAGTGATGAAATTCATACTGTAGGAAATGATGATAATTGGGAACATCAATAATAATTTAAAAAGTTTTTTCCCAGACAGATTAATTTAACTAAAACTAATCATTAAATACTGACAATGATACGGATTCTCACACACAGTCAAAGCTCAACCATTATAACAAATTATATGAAATAATTTAGAAAAAGAACGAAATCAATATACTGAATTCTTCAGCGTGGATATGAGATTGAAAGTTGCGATTGTCAAAAGCATGAACTTAGTAATATTAACTTGTCTTATGAAGTTGAAATGATATAAAAGTAAACAAGGCAATTGAGAGCAAAATAGCAAGACTCGCTTCAAAAGAGATGCGCCTACTCAAGTTTGAATACATAAATCTGGAACAAATGACCTAAAATACAATAATAGAATAACTTACATGAACGAAAATATATATTAAAACCCGACTACACAGACAGAACTCTATAAAAGAAATTAACAGGTTGGCTAAAGAATTAATCCCATCATTTAACAACAGCGCATGAAACATATGATTATGCAAAAATATTTTAAAACCCAAGCTCGACGTATCATAAAGGCGGATGGCATGCTCAGACACAGGTCAAAAATGTTAAAAATAGATTGTCATACATATATATATATATATATATATATATATATATATATATATATATATATATATATATATATATATATATATTTGTTTGAATAAAAACAGGCCACTTTAAGGGTCCATGTAATAAATTATTTCACCACAGCCCTTTTAAAGGGCTCAGGAACATCAGACTTTACTTCCAAAGGTTGAAATGCATTTTATTCAAACATATTTGCTCTGAACTTTAATTGAGCTCTCCGGATATCATCCTCCTTGGGTCTACCCATAAGGATTACCTAGTTTTGCATAAACTATAAATATATATATATATATATATATATATATATATATATATATATATATATATATATATGTGTTTTGTATATATATATATATATATATATATATATATATATATATATATATATATAGATAGATAGATAGATAGATAGATAGATAGATAGATACACTTTTTTTAATCTCTTTTTTGAAATGAAATATACATATAGAGCAAACCATCTCAATATTGAATGAAGCAAAATTAATATTCTTGTGCGCATAACGATATGCTGATATCAAAATGTTACCACGCATTTTAAATATCTTACTGTGTATGAATAAAATTATGTTTGTATTTGTGCAATTTTTACCTTTTAACCAAAAAGAATGCGAAACGGATGTGACACAATCGAAATGTGATAATACAATGGCTGAAATAGTGTTCCAAGAAATAAAAATGATGAAAAGTAAAGGAGTGATAAAACATATTTGAAAGAGAAATGAGAAAGAAATATCGCGGACGACAGAGAGTATCGTGTAAGAAAAAAGATCTGACAGCTATTGCTACGCAGAGGTAACAAGAAATGAGAAACAGGATACCTTGCAAACGCCTATCAGGTTAAAAAGGTAAGACCACACTACGTTAAAATGTGTGATGATATTAAACCACCACCAATTTTTGGTAGTCTTCTCATGTTCTCATTTCTATTCATCGAAATTCAAACAGAATATGTTAATCCTGTATGTAAAGGACTTCCATATGAATATCATTTCATAGACCAGCAGTACGATACGAAACACCTTCTTATACGCTGGAACTTATTAGAAAATGACAACATATTACATTGACCAAAGTTATATGCAGAGTATCTATTTATCTATCTATCTGTCTATCTATCTATCTATCTATGTGTGTGTGTGTGTGTTTGTGTATGTCAATATTTTATTTTCAAAAATGTATTTTTGTTAATATTTTTTATTTAAAATTCTATTTTAGATAATATTCTTTTCAAAAATGTATAGCTGGGAATATTTTTTTACAATATATTTTTGTTATTAAAACCTATTTTTACACTTTCATAGTGTTTTTTACCACAGTTTGGGGCTAACTATTTGATATATTTGAGACCCTAATAGGCGCTATATACATACATACATACATACATACATACATACATACATATATATATATATATATATATATATATATATATATATATATATATATATATATATATATACTTTCGTAAGATTAACATCAACCGCTGTCAATGTTCTCTGTATTTCAGTTTTACGTTTCTTTTACGTTTAAGAATTAATCGATAAGAAAGCTATACAAAATGAACGCTATCACCTACTAACGTTTTCATAGCAGTTTTCTCTTTCATTAACTGAAAGATATCTTAACTTTGCTACTCATTAATAATTCAGATATTTGTCATTATTAATTAATATATTTTCTTTTAAATTTATCGTATTTACACAGTTACCATGGGTAGAGCATTTTCTTTAAAAAGTATAATTTCCTTCCACCTTTGCTTATATCTAAATGTTTTTTTTTTATTTATTTATAAAGTACTTGGTAGCAGTTCTAAATATATTTTTGTTTGCTGAAATATCTTGTCAATAAAAACTCATTCAAATCCTGCTGTTTTCTTTTATTTAAAAAAATAGGGCTTATTTACATTATTTGGATTATTGTCCACATATTTGTTGCTATATTTATCACAAATTTTTGGCCGTTGTACTCTCCGGTATTATTCAAGGACACATGGCTCAGTGGATAAAGGTGTTAGTTAGATCCAGTGACAGTGTGAGTTCAATACCTGGTTAAGGTATTGGAGAACATAGAGAAGGGAATTAACAGGAGATAACCGATAACTTACGTCCATTTGACATGGCACGTGGAACTAGAACTGTCTATCCCAGCGAGCGAAATGAAGGGTTCAGTTCAACATTCAAACCACGTGAAGAAGGCCGGAGCGTACAACGGCCGAAACGTTGTGATATATATGGCAACAAAGATGAGAACAATATTATGACTAATATAAATAGTGTACCTTACACCACATCTCAGAAATTTAGACAGATCAGAAAATAGGCATTTCTCAAGTATTTGTGTGCAGTAAAATATTTTACGGATAGTCACATCATTGAAAGTAAATATTTTCTACATTAAATATCTTCTGAAATATATAATAATTGCAACAGTAAGGAGTCATTTAAATAAAATAAGAATATATACAAGGTTTCGCAAAATATTTTAGAAAGAGTTGCTTAAAAATGATTGAATATTGACATACATTGTAGTTTATTAGTCCGAAATGAATATACACTTTCTCAAATTACGACAGACAACACAATGATCTTAAATTTTTATATTTTGTATATAGACAAATGGTTAATAAATTCTATATGAATAAATATTTTATAAATAAATAAAACCAATTTTCCTTTTTTATGTAATCTGTTCAGATTCTCTTAAATTAACATTTGTTGATGATGTGTGACTTTTCTCTCTTCATATTCTCTTTGCGTAAGCATATCTGGAATCTTCTCGATTTTCTCGATCATCTGCCACGTGTTTGTTTCTCATTTCTCTTGCATAATTTTTTTTCATCACTCGTGCCTCGTTTCTGTTTAACTTCTTTCTCCATTACTTCAGGCACTCTTATTATCATTCCATTGTGGTATGTATTTATGACCACGATTATTAATATTGATGAATATTCACTTGGTAAATATGAATGATTTTTTGTTTAAAGCATTAACTGAAAGAAGATTACTGCTTCGAAATAGAGATGTCGATATCGCTCAGGTACATCAATTATTTAATGCAGTTTCGTGAATTATTTTACTATCTATTTATTATAGTAAGACTCGATGGAAAATGAGTCACAGCAAGAAGAATTCTCATTGGAATAGATAATTATGACGTCCAGAAACTAAGCAGATAATGAAGAAAGAATAAAATGACAAACTATGATGCCATAACAGGGAATGCTGGGAAATTTTCTCACAGATGTAGAAGAGTCCCAAAGTGATAGAGATATGGCTTTACAGGCTGATAGAGTAAATAAGAAAAACTTAGAACAAAACGGAATGTTTCGAAGAGAATTGAATCTAGTGCAACACCTATTCTAAAATAATACATAATCATTGAAAGTAAGTGAAAATATATTTAGGTGAGTGTCTTTAAAAAACTCAACACATTCAGGATTTGTCGAAGGTAGAGGGAAACAGCGATTAAGCTCACTTCTCTCCTGTCAAAATCACTTCCGTGTGCTTGCTTCCATGATAACTACAATCTTCCAAAATGCAAATGCAATATCAATCGCCATCTTCTGTATTCTTAAATCCACTTGAACGTTTATCATTACCTTAGTCATCAATATTGTCAGTTTTGAATTTCTCTCCCCGTGACCATTTCCATCTTGTGTGGGATGAAATGATAAAAATTATATCTACCAACTTAAAAGCGCACTGTCAAGCAGTATTTAAGCTAGCTCATGTGGAAATCTTGTGATTGAGCGGTCATCACAAAAGGAAGGAAGGAGCAGATGTCATAGGCAACAATAAATTGCAGGCGATCTGAAAACTGCTCGCTTCATTTAAGTATTGCATTAATATTGAAGCTTACCTTTTAAAAGATCAACGATAGATAATTCTACTGCCCCTAATTACTTTAAAGAAAAATTGATGTACCCAGGTCATTGACTTTAGCTGGATTTCGCAATTAATTTCGATTAATCTCAAATTTATTACCAATTTGTAAAAAATGTTATCGTAAAAAACATCGCCGAAAACAATCGCAGCAATGAAAAATTGGGAAGTCCGGATCCAGCAGATATATTTTTAATTTGCTCACGGATTCTGTCTGATTTCTCAACAAATATATGTTGGTCTATGGCCGCTAGGAGTAAAGTTCGAAAAGTGTGACAAAATGACATTTTCATTCATATATCTATATATATATATATATATATATATATAATATAATATATATATATATATATATATATATATATATATATATATATATATATATATATATATATATATATATATAATTACATATACTAGACACTGAATGTCTATTATGTCCGATGATGAGCCGTTCTAATGTTCGAATGTTTGCTTTAATTACTGGTAAAAATAAAAACAAAAGTTTTCCAACATTCTAATATTTTTATATTAATTTGGTCCTAAGCTTTCGGCTCACAAGAGCCATCTTCAAAATGTTTATACAGACATGAAACACAGATATGCATGGTCAAATATGATATGTTGTTATTTTGATGTAGAATATTCCTATGAGACGATAACGTTTGCGAAATAGCAGAATCATATCGTAGTTTAAATATACGGTTCTGTGATGTGATATCACGCAATAGACAGAAGTACTACAAGAGAACCAATGTCTAGATGAAATGTAATGTGCTGGGACTAGTTTAAAATATAATTTTGTTGAGTCTGGGTTGTTTAGTTTTAATGTAGATGACCACCAATATCTGAAGGTTCCTTTTACTGTATTATTGTGCTATCAAGTAATATCTCTGTAATGTTATGTACATGACTGTGTTTTTGTGATTTACATAGCTATGTACATTTCATTAGATTTTATATATTATATGATGATTAAGTTGCTTAAATAAAATAATATAAATTAGAGTTCTCGTGATGCTATTTGATCCATTTCTTAGTAAACAACATACAATCGGTTTAACGATATTTCGTTCTTTTTTTTGTTTGCTTTTTTTTTACTATGCAGTATGAGTTCTATAATAACGAAAGACATAGAACTGATAGAAGGATTCACTTTCAGTATGTTCCAGCATTCACAGCACAAAACTACTTCCTGAATGTTTCGGTCTTAGCATTCATATTTTCGTCTTGACCTGTATCAACTGATCAGAAAGAATGAAAGTAACATGTTCAGGCAGAGACAGTTGTCACGTTTCCGAGAACAGATCAGTGTCTTCGAAACGAAACAATTTTCCCTTCTCAGGCAATTGCATGTACGTGCTACAATACACGCATATTCATGTTCTAGGCTTCACGATTATATTGCTTCTTCAACAGAATGATTGCTCTAAATTATTTGGTTATTTGAATTCTTAAGTTTTACGTTATTTTATTGGAAAGTGTCTTCTAATTAAAGCCATGTGTATGTTTGAAATAAGTAAAATATATATACATGAACAAAGAGATATTTATTAAACTAGATTTATAATAATGGATAGAAATAGTATTACTTAAGAGCACAGAATTAGTTATTTTTAACGGCAATTTCATAAAACAATAATGTTACTTTAACAGCAATAACGGAAACTATGTCATTTTATAAGAAATAAATAAAATTATTTAAATTAAAAAAATACAACATATTTATTAAAATTACTTCTAATTCTACCTGATCTAGTCTAGAAATCGACCAGTTCCAGTAGATTTTGAAAGGGCTCAATGCCTTTTGTATATAGTAATACTCGTAAATGTTATCTTAAAAGATATAACAAACTTCAAAACTACAGCGATTGCAAACCTTGGATTGTCAGGCGGGTTGGTTTATTTTGTCATATCTTTCGCTACTCTATGCATCTTTCCTGTTTCGTTTAAGTTGCTAAATAAATGTTTGGTATATCATGTTGCTATTTAATATTTCAACACTGGAGACGGTTTTAATGTTTCTCTCAATGTACAATTAAAGGTTCCAATTTGTGAAGATGAAATTCCTGTCATGTTCCTGTATTGTTCCTAATTTCGCATCTCTTGTTTAGGAAGTATGCGTTATTCTCATTCTTTTCGGACAGGTTTCTTCATTTAAGGTGGATATGCAAACCAGCTCAGTAAAAAAAATGTCACTCTCGAATTGGAACGTCGAAGGTACCCCGTGTTTCTTTTTGTGCTATATTTCCCCATTACAGCATAACATTGACTTTCTAAAATGTTTAATTACCCCCTGGTTTCTCATTGTGATATCAAGAAACTCTCTACGGAGAAATATGCTACAAAAAGTAGAGACAGGAAAAAAGCATGGATCAATGTTTTGCAGAACATGCTTGCAGTGAACATTATGTAAAATAATCCAAAAAAAGGGGCTTAAATATAGGAATGTCATGTTGGTGTGAGGTTAATGCCTTTAACATCTATTTGGACAAAGTTGATTTGGAAAAAGAGTAAAGCATATAATATATATATATATATATATATATATATATATATATATATATATATATATATATAAAAAAAATGCCGAAACGTTTTTGGTTGTAATGTGGATTTATTGAGAAAAAAAAATTATATTTTGTTTTACATTTTCTCAATGTTTCTTACATAAGAAATGTCTCAAAGAAAAAAATGAAAGTATTTTAATAATATTAAAATAATTAATTTTCTTCAAGTTCAATGTGGAGATTCTCGAGACCAGAAATTCTGTTTGTGAAATTATGTAAAACTAAAATAATATTTTTTGTTTAATATACTATATTGGAACCACTACAACATATTTCCTTTATATATATATATATATATATATATATATATATATATATATAGAACATGGAGTCTACACTTAGAGGCGACAGTCTGTTTAATGTTAGATGCGATCGTCAGGATGGCCTGCGATTGAATATAGCATGAAACAGACTGTCGCCTCTAAGTGTTGACTTCTATGTTCACTTTTATATTTACACACGCTTTATCTCTGCTATTGAGCACTTTATCCCATGAATATAGCACATCTTAAGACTATATATATATATATATATATATATATATATATATATATATATATATATATATATATGTGTGTGTGTGTGTGTGTGTGTGTGTGAGGATACATATATATGTATATGTGAGTTATTGTGTGTGTATACGTGTCTATACATATCTTCTATCAGCATTATAGCAACACCTACATCCAAACTAATCTCGTTAGCATTGGAAACTGATGTTTGAAGCAAGCGACTAACCAGATACCTACACAATAAAAAATAAGAATAAATTCATAAATCTAAAACCAACAATTAAAAAAAGTCTATGGTAAAATTTACGTAACAACTCATGGTTAATAACAAAACACCATTTCTCGACGTCGATATCGAACTAAAATCCAAAGAATTTAACACCTACCTGTATAAAAAAAATCCACCCGAATGAACGCTTACCTTCTAAACTATAATAGGCATTACCCGGAGAGATATAAAATATCAAATATTAAAAAAAAAATCTAAATAGAGCAAACCTAAATTCTTCTTCCCAATGAATATTTCTGAGGGAACTAAAACGCATCAATGAAAGAATAAAATTCTCAACGGCACCATTGATGAGCAAAAAAAATATTCTTACAAAAATACACGACACCAACAAGAAAAAAAACTGCACGACAAAATAGCAACATATTTTCCGATAACCAGATGAACAATAAGCAGGACGAATTCGCTATACGAAAACTTACTAAACACCATATATCTGCTGCAATTCCAGAAAAAAATCATGTAAGACTTATAATAAGTTACAGAAAATGGAAAACCGCAAAACTTGTCTCTAATCAAAAAAACGACATCAAATTTAAACTAGCGATTAACAATATAGTGCATCAATTATACTGCCAACTACATGACTGTGTTTCTTGTCACAAAACAATTAACTATAGCAGGTATACTTCTACCTGCTTGTGTAGAAACCTTACGCGTCACGTATCAAAGCAAAGTGCAATAACAAAGCATATATCTACATACAATGTACAGGAATCCTTAAGAAAAATTATGGTCGAAAGCACACACACACAGAGGGAAAAGTAAGGGGAATGAGAGAGAGAGGGAGAGAGGGAGGGAGGGAAGGAGTAGCGGCTGTGTCAGAAGTTGTGAGACACTTTTAAAATTCTGTTTGTCAATGAAGCCAGATATGGATACTTGTGATTTCCATGTGAAGGAATAAATCACCAATAGTAATCATATACTCTCCTTATTTTATTACAGGGAGCAGATGAGAAGAAGATTGCTAAAATATTTTCATACTTTTACGTGAGAAGGAATCAGAGTTGTGACATCCATTTTCGCCATTCTGAAGAGAAAACTGAAATGTCTTTCGAAAGCTGTTTCATTCATTCCAAGCGAGTTTCAAAACATGAAATGAAGAGCATTTCACAAAACAATGTTATCAACTTGCTCTATCCAAATAGGAGGAATATTATGACGTTACAAGTGTCATAGATTTGGTTGCTTCAATTTATTTCAACACTTACTGAAAATCAAAAAGAATATCGCGAAGTAATAGAAATCATATATATAAGCAGGAAAATTATAGGTAGACTGACACAGAGTACAAATAGAATATAATTACAATACATACCGACTATTCACGAAGTGGTACATAAGGAAGTAAATTTTTATCATCGGACAAAATTATAAAGTGTATGTCTGAAATAAAAGAACAAAATATACAATTAAGTTTCTAATCAGGTTCATATGATATCAAATAAATTAATAAGATATATATTGCTGCACCTTTTCAGTCAGAAATCGTGTCTGACTGAAAAGGTGCAGCATGAAAAATAAATTCGGTTAAATTTTCTTTAGGGTATAATTTGGCATGTGGTTAAGGACCTAAGTTATATCAAGTATCTTCTCTCACACACAGAAACGTTTCTTTTCTCATTCACTCTCCAGCTTTCACTGTCTGTCTCTGTTTCTGTCTCTCTCCATATATATATATATATATATATATATATATATGGTATCAAATGACAATTGGAAAAAAATCTTACATTTCACCGACGCGTTTCGTCTTCCGACTTTTTCAAGGCAAAAATGAAATCGAAATGTTTTTGTTGTTATAGTTACATTAAAATTCAAAATTAAAAAGATAGACGCTTGTGTCTAAGCCTTTTTCTGGTTAATGTAAATTACCTTTATAGTAAGGGATTATTATTATTATTTTTTTTTCTATGCCGACAATATAAGAAATTCCCAGATGAATTCTGTGGACAAGACAGATTGGTATCAATCTGTCTTGTCCACAGAATTCATCTGAAAATTTAACTATATATATATATATATATATATATATATATATATATATATATATATATATATATATATATATAAAGCATTTTACCCCAAGCAGGCTAGAAGCAACTAGAACGCAAGAGGTTACAGAAAATTTGGAGCAAGATCAGATAGGAGTGATAGAGGAAATGATGAGGAGAAGAATAGTGGATAGATCAAGGAAACTGGAGATGTCGATTAACATTACATTTGAATAGCTGGAGATTATAGCTATCAGGGAAACTGGAATAGGGAAGGGAGTTCCACAGGCGAGAGGTGCGAGACATGAAGCTATTGGAGTAGAAAAGACGGCTACATTTACGAGTTTCGACAGTGAAAGTGTGAGAGCAGGATACCAGCCTCGTAGGGCGCTTGAACTCATGAAGTCAGGGAACCAGCGAATGCAGCTCCTCGGAGCAATTGCCATGAAAATATTTGTAAAACAAGTCAGAGAGAGGTGACGGCCCGTCTGTGAGAAAGTGTCTGTAGACGAGATGCCAGAACAGGGCCAATTATATTGCATATCAGCCTCTGGAGCTTATCAAGCACCACGAGGCAAACATATATGGCAGCAATACTCCATGTAAGGGCGAATTGTTGATTTGTAGATCTGGAGGATCGATTCCGGTGAAAAAAAATTTCCTGGCGCGGCACAGGGAGCCACTTTTCCTTGCGGTGGACGAAGCAATTGACTCAATGTATTTGGTCCATCTCAGGTCAGCAGTCAACGTGAGACCGAGCAACTGCAGGGAGGTGCTCTCTAGAATTTGAGCGTCTGACATTCTAATGTAGGGCAGGGAAGGATCACTGTGGTTATTAATAGAGAGCAGTTTTGTTTTTGAGTCATTAATGTTGCCCAACCAATTTTTGCCCCAGTTCACAACCGATTGGAGGTACTTTTCGAGACGCATGGCCAGGTTAGTTTTGTCAATGACACTGGATTTGTTTTTGAGGCTGGAGTAAATTGTGGTGTCATCCGCGTAGATACCAACTTGGGAATTTATGGCGTCAGGAAGGTCATTTATGTAGATAAGGAATAGAGTGGGGCCTAGGATGGAGCCTTGAGGAACACCTTTGTTCGTGGGATAAGAACTGGAGGAGAATCTGTTAGGAACGACCTTCAATTCACGGTTTGACAGTAATGATTGTATTAGGTCAAACAATCGACCCGTAATGCCATAACCCTGGAGCATGCGAAGAAGGCCGGCATGCCAAACCCTATCAAACGATTTGGAGATGTCTAGGGCCACGTTGCCGTTATTCTGAAGAGCTTGGTAGACAGTTTCAGTTTTGGCCGTAAGCACATCAGCTGTAGAACGGGCAAATCGGAAGTCATATTGCTTGTCTGAGCGCAGATCATGGGATGTAAGGTGGTTAACCACTTCGGTATTGATTTGGGCTTCGAAGACTTTGCCGAATAGGGGTAGGAGACTGATAGGACGGTAGTTAGAAGGTTCAGATGGGTCGCCAGAGTTCTTGAAGACAGGAACAATCGAAGAGGACGTCCAGCAGCCAGGAAAACTAGATTCCTTGAGACAGTAGTTATATAGTTTAGAGAGGGCGGGCGCCAGTTCAGGCGCGCATTTCTTCAAGAAAATGGCTGGTATCCCATCTCCACCACTAGCCTTGTTGGGTCTAAATTAGAGATAATGCCCAATACCAAAAACGAGGTTATGTGTAACCCACTAAATAGGGCCTCAGTCGGGTATGGGTACAGCGGAAGATTCGAGCGTAGGGTTGAATGAAAATTTCCGAGCAAAGCATTCAGCCTTGTCGGCAGAGGACTTCGAACTGGTTGAACAAAGGAGGTATAGAGTGTTTGCAATTGTTCAATACGCTCTTGCAGAGACACCAATAATTTTTGGAGCCAAATTTGCTAGATGCAATACGCTCCTTCTTCCGAGCAGCAAATAGTGACTCAGCATCGTTGAGGACATGCTTACACACGTTACGGGCGGAGGCAAAGAGACGTCTATGGGCGATGGCGGCTGAGCAAGCAGCGGAGAACCAGGGAGAGAAGCGCGAATTGCCCCTATATTTCCTTGAAGGGATGAAAGCGTGAATTCCAGATTTAACACAGGATGAGACTTCAGAAGCACATTCTTGTACAGGGAACGTAAAAACAACATTCCAGGGGACATCGCGGAGGAAATCCCGGAACAAGTCCCAGTCAGCTCGTTGATAGTAGAAAGAAGTTCTAGTAATAGGAGGTACTTTGCAGGGGGTGGAGCTGAAGGAGATGTTAACAGATACTACCGCATGATCAGAGTTACCAAGAGGGCAGAGTTGCGTGGCGCTACAAGACTAGGGGATGGAGGGAAAGCACAGATCGAGATGAGAGGCTTTACCTTCCCGGTTGAAGGCAAAACGAGTGGGGAAGATAACTATCTGCGTGAGGGATTGAGAGACTGAAAAATTGTGTGTTTGAATGCCTGCGTGGTCAGTAGTAGCATTCTCAAGCCACATGGTACGATGTGCGTTAAAGTCGCCAAACACAAATATGGGAGCGAACGTGGGGAGGGAGAGAGCCTTGTCAATGTTGTAGGAAATGCTGTTTTGATGGAGAGCGGTAAACGAAGAAGAGATAGCTTACCGCATTGGGAAGTATATATATATATATATATATATATATATATATATATATATATATATATATGTGTGTGTGTATATATATGTATATATATATATATATATATATATATATATATATACATATATATATATATATATATATATATATATATATATATATATATATATATATATTGAGATTGTTACAAATGGCAGAAAACATGCGTATCAAAACGTCCCTTCCAATCAAAATACGAAATACATTCATATTGCACTAATTATCATGATGTATATGTTGTACCGGATTTCGTATATTTAAACTGAATGTATATGTTCATCTTCAGTTCACTATAACACGCTAAAACATTTTACTATTATCTATGTTGCTTTTACCCTATTTACTTGTATTCAGTCCGTTACGCGATCTACACGCTTAGGCGATCTTTGTTGGATCGATTAATTTTGCGTTCCTTGGTTGAAAGTATTCTCGCCTTGTTTTCCATATGTTTTGTTTTCGGTCCGACTGAAATGAGAGAATTAACTGTGTGCTTTATGTGATCCTTTTTTTTCTACGACTGATTTAGCAAGGGTTACTGAAAGTTTTCAGCCCTACTCGCTACACTAACTATCACTATATTTTCAAACATAATATTATTTAAGGGCTTCTTAATTAAGCTAAACCTTTTTTACCTCCATCTTGTAATGCTATTTGAAGTCTAAGTTTTTATGATTATTTAATTCAGAGATGATTTAAAATATATTTCAGGATTTGCACTATAGGTGAAGTTATGTCTACAAGAGCCATGTTCATGAAATCCATTCCAAACTGCAATTTTAGTGCGTAGAAATAGAATTTAAATATTTTTATTGAATATAATCTAAAAACAAATTTAAAACAGCGTTCTTGATTTGGTTAAAAAAATCAATTTTCATTTCAACACATTCACATGTTTACAAAACTTCCTTAAATTATTCTTCCATTAAGTTGTGTGTTATGTGAATGAAGTGCTCGCCAAGATTATTATATTTGTCAATTAACATTCTGTAATATAAATTGGTTGTATATTATAAGGTTTTGAGTGTAGCGAAAGTGTTACCAGCGCGGAATATGAAAACGACGTTCACGTTCCAACATTCACTTTCGTACTAATGCCTTTGAAGAAGTCAATAATATATCAATTCTTCCGGAGAAATGTAATACAATGTCGAGGACGTATGGCTTTGTAAGCTCTGCCTCTCTAATATAAGGAAAAACTTCATTGGAAGCGGCTCCATTATCTTCACTTAAAAGTTATAGTAATTCACATCTAATAAAGAATATGACGCAGTGAAAAGTTATGATAGTCTCTTTCCTGAATAGACATGGTATTAAGAGTAACCATAAACGCACAATGTGACGTTGGAAATAAATATATTCGAAAAATTCCCATGAATTTGATAGGATTTGTCTCTTTATAGACAGAATAGTTCCCGAAGACGACGTGTTCTGCGAGTGCAAAATGGACACTTAAAAATATTCTGAACAAAAACGAAAAAAATATTCAAATGAAATTCTGTATTCATTTCTCACAAAAATATTAGACATACACACTTCTGTTAGTATTTTAAAAGCTAAACTTGTTCTTTACCTATTTGAAGACGTTAGGCTTTTGTTCGCACCAGTATTACACGTTGCTGTCCATTCCTCGTGAGGTTAAATAAATTCATTTTCTCTAATCGGATACAATTTCCAAATACATTAACGTTTAGCGAATCATCGAGATAAATATTCTACTTATGTGGTTTTTACTCAGTCCTCCTCATTAATGATATTTTTGGATAATATTTTTACAAAATTTGTTAACAGATTTCAATGGATTATGTAGCATTTTTTTTTTATTTTAGTGTTCTGTTTCTATTATTTTTTTTGAAAATTCAGAAGCAAAATATGAATTAATCTCGACAAAATCGCCCGAAATTACGTGATTATAGAAAAAGGAAATAGAACAATCTAATGAATTATACGTAATAGTAACATCTAGATAAAATAAGCCCAAGAAAGTCACGCCACATTTAACGACTTTAGTTTTTACAATACCCGAATTCAAGAAAAGCTGTCAAAGCTCATAAAATATAAAATTTAAAAAAAAACTTCAATCAATCTATATTGTACGTTATATGAACATTTTGAGTTTGAGTTTTTTCTCTTTCTTCAAAATTAATCCAGATAAATAAAATGAGTGAATAATGTGAAAAAAATAATTGTACTGGATGTACAGCATGCGATCTCAATTAATCTGGAGAATATACAGCTGCTTTTTGGATGTTTTATTCCGAATATTTTTTAATATACTACTGTACTCTATAAACATTTAAAATAAGCAATGTAATACGATTGTTATGTACATTCCTGCAGTATACTATAATTTAGATATATATTAGATGTGTTGGAAATGATGCAAAAGTGACATTATTGCTATCTGAAGCTGTTTGATAGAAACCTATTTCATGCGTATTATCCCTGAAAAAGGGGTGAGATTCAACACATTTCCCGACCGACGTTGGTTTTGTTACCATTTCGTTGGAAAAAAATACGGTTAAGTGGGGAGTGACTATATAACAGTGTGTACATAAACAAAGAATCACCTTTATTAATGCATAATTACGGAGTCATGTTCTTGAATTGATAATAAATATATGATACCCCTGCATATCTTACTGATTGATATTTGATAATGCTTATATAAAACAGAGGCGTAATACTTTAGAAATTCACTTTTGCCAAACTTCAAATTGAGTAGCACCTGATTCTAAATTCAACATTCAAATTTCTGGTATTTCCCTCGACTCCGACAGCGATTTTCCTGCTCTTAAATTATTTGCAAATGTTTCATCCTCGAGGCAAGCATTTATATTATTTACTTGGCTTGCTATATTATTTAGTTTTGTAGGTTTCTGTCTAGAAGCTGCAGAAATATTGGTAAGAGCTGAGTTACATATCCTACGTGAAAAACAATCTTCCAATATACGGAATGTGCGTTCTAGTTTTGTAAGATGCATGTGGGAAAACGAAAATATATTTCGAGTTTTTAAACTAGTAATTTTCTTTCAATTTACGACATAAAATGTTATAACAAACATTCTTTCAAATATTGTCTGCCAACCTTCCACAAATTTCAAATTCTATTGTTTGATATATGTTCCATTTTCTAAATCAAATAACTACTATAGATAGTCTTGCAGTCTTTCAGTAATCCATAAGGTCATTAAGCGGAAGAATATATATGATACTCCGCAGTAAGACTGAATGGTTCCAAACCAATCAGCAGCATTTTCTATCGTTTAACACAGAAAACATACTGTCTATTGATGTTACTGCTTTCAAGCTCTGGATTTAGAATCTTAGTCAATAGTATTGCGCGTAGTGATTACTTCAAACAATTGTTTGGTCATCGGAAGACATTCATAGCAATGACCTCTCTAAATTCTCCAGAATATACATAGCTACACTACAATTTTCTATATTTAGATGTGATTCATTTGTATGTTAGATGATATGTAGAATTTGTACTTGAAAGAGCTAATTGCAAAAAACTATATGAATATGGCATAATTATAGACCTTTTTAAAGATGCAATGCGACAATTCCAGGAGAGATTCGCAGAAACATTTCTCCAGTGTAAAAATGAAAATAACATAAAACTAATCGAGAAATATTCATCCAATTTTTCAAGATTAGAATATAATATAAAACAATTTTCGCCCTCTAACACCAAACATACACAATGGTGGAAATAAGTACACGACACCCCATGAAATTGTTAATAATTTTCTTATTACTGCAAAATCCCTCTGAAAATATGTGTGTGGTACCTAGATCCGATTGTATATTATACATATTCGACTTTATAACAATTGTTTCTCCCAAAAATGTACTAAGAACTTTATTAAGTAAGATAAGTTTTCGAGAGTGGAAATAAGCACAAGACAGTATTGTAAATTTGTATCTAACAGCATAATTGTACAATATACAAAGTTTATATTTATTTCCTTTGAATTGTAATACTTAAACATGTTTTGCCTTGTATCAATAAGTTTTATGACAGTTTCAGATGGAATTTCATTCCAATACTGTTTAAAGGTAGATTTTAAAGTTTCTTTATCTTCAAATCGACGTTTATTTTTGTATATTCTTCTTGACGAAATTCCCCACACATTTTCTATTGGGTTTAAATCTGAAGAATTAGTGGGCCAGTCCACAACGTCAATATTTTTTTTTGTTTTAAACCAATCTTTCATGAGCTTAGAAGTGTGTATGGCTGCGTTGTCCTGTTGAAAAATGTTATTATTGGTGTCTAGACGATTCATAAATGGAAAAATACTTTTTTCAAACACATTGATATAGCGAGCAGAATTTTGTTTCCCTTCCATCACTACTAAATCAGCCTTTGCAGACGCAGAAACAGCACTCCAAACAATAACAGGTCCTCCTCCAAATGGTCTTTTTGAAAACAGTTGCTTCTCTTCTCTTCATGCCAATAACAGTGGTAGACGTCGGGACCATCTAAATTAAACTTTTTCTCATCAGAAAACACCATGGTTTCCTATTTCTCCTTTGTCTATGTTACTGTTTTCTTTACCCAATCTACGCGCATTTTTAGCAGTGAAAGCATAGGCTGTCTTTCTGTTTCGAAACACGAGGTTTGGCAATTCATGGAGAAGTTGACGAACTCTTCTTTGAGTGATGGGTAAATTCTGAAATTTTAGCAGATCTCTTGAGTTTCATTGTCTTTTAGAAGCTTCTTAAAAAAGTCGACGTCTGGCTGCATTATTAATTTTAGGTGGACGATCTGGTCTTTCCATGGTGCCATACGGTTCAAGGTCCTCTAGTAATTTCTCACAACTGTTCGGACATCGACAATTCTCTTGCAATGAAACTTATAGATTTTTCTTCCAGTTTATAGGCAGGAATTTGCCCTTTTCCATTTTCATTAAGTTAGAGTCCCTAGGCATTTTTAGTAACTTTATTCAATTATGAAATGTTTAAATAGGACTCACAGGGCGTAATATCATGAAAAGAAACTTTTATAATCTTTGCTTTCACTTATTCTTCCTTTGACATTCAGTTATGTTAAATTTTCAAAACTGTCTTATATTTATTCCCACCCTCGAAAACGAAGTTTTTTTTTAATAACATTTCTTTTGCTGGAAAGTTGTTATAAAATCGAATAGGTATACTAATACCCATCGGATCTAACTATCAAACACAAACTTTCAGAGGAATTTGGGCATTAATATGAAAATTATTAACAATTTCATGGGGTGTCTTATACTTATTTCCAACACTGTATAGTGAATGTAAACTAAGTACTTACAATCAGAATAACACATCCTAAAAATTATAGCCAAACACAAAAGTAGTCAGATACATGGGTGATACCTAGATACAATGGAGAAAATGACTGAAAAAACTCAACGAAATAATCCACGACTTTGGATTTAATGCAAGTTTGCAGTATCAACATTCGCTTTTTACATGTTGTGGACAATATGTACATAACATTACTGGCATAAATCGCTTACACAAATATACAAATAAATTAAACTTTAATTTTTTTTTTCTCATGCGAATACCATTTTGCCTAAATTACTTGCATAATCTTTTGAAAGAACATTCCCGAAAATAAACTGAGAAAAAAAAACCGTGTGAATTTAGAAAATAGATTTTCATGATAATATTTTCTTAATATCAGCATCGTCCATGCCCCAAGAAAGATGATGTGAAGTGTGCACATCAAGGCATATTTAAAATATGAACAATAAAAGATAATTCATTATCAATTGTAACATTCCAAGTGAGATAATAATATTAGAGGATGATTAAATTGAAATCATCTATGACTGCATTTTCATAAGTCAGGTAATAACATCAAAGTATCACTCTATATCTGAAATATAATGACGGAAAATAAAAATAATAATGTAGAGGCAATGTTAACCGACTTGTCAATATTTTTTGGAGATACAATTTATAATCTAGGTACAATACCGGATTTGTCGCACGGCAGCGTTACATAGGAATTAAATAAATTGATAAAAAAAACTGATTAAGAAAAAAAAATCGATATAGAGTAAGGAGTAACTCAAAGAAGAAAGCAATAGTCAAAAGGGAATAGAATAAAACGGTATATAAGGTGTCATTGAAGAGTTATAAGTTGGGGAGGATTATCACAGAGATATTTACGATAACGCAATACACTGGTTGATTGGTGTGGAATAGAGAACAAAATCAATCGGAAAATATTCGACAGAGCATGAAGATGTTTGCTTTTAAAACATGGCGAATGATAAGAGCATCGCTCTTGCCATTGAAGAGAAAGAGAATATTCTTCGAAGTGTAATGGCGACGCAAAAGCTAATGCTGATTATGATGAAATTTCTAAAAATGGAACGATTAAATCCCGATCAATCAGAACTTGTCAGAACAATCAAGGAGATAAGATCTCTGTTATAGTCCAATTTCCAATAATTAATTCCACCAAATATTGCGAAAATATATATTTAGTTTCGATCTAATTATTTTCATAACCGAAAACATAGAAATCTTTGCTTATAACTCTCCATACCCAAATCTATCATCAGTTAACAAAAATACACTCGTCTTTAGCATTTATAAAATAATGAATGCTGATATAAATATACCTACAATTTAAAAAAATGTTATAGCTATAAATAAATTATGAAAAAAATATATACACATGACACCATCTAACAGCGAATACCGAGAATGTGTGTGCCGACTCTGTGTTTCTTTATTTGTAATTTAAGCGACAAAAACAGACAAAAAACAACTGAACTGCAAAAAGAAATGTAGACAGAAATTCAGATTTAGTTCAGATATTACAAGTCTTAATGATTAAACACTTAAAAACAGTGAACTTATTTGAACGCTAATGACCTATATAGTATAATGAAAAGAAATGGTTTTATAAACTTAAAAATATCCGTGTGTCCCTGTAGAAAGTCCAACCACATAAAGGATATCTATCATTTTAGAAATTTAATTTTCCTTGGCTCATAAATATTATTAAATTTTAATTGACGCCAAGTATTATTAATGGATAACATCTATTTGCAAATTAATATAACCGGCCAGCCTAATTTCAATTTTACCAAACATTGAAGCTTACATCCTTTTTCTAATGTCTAAAGGACATATGGTTGTAAAAGCATTAGCGACTTCAGATTTTACCTTGGTAGATTGTACATTTGTCTTGCATTGAAATATGAGAAAATTTCGATAATTCGTTTAAAGGATTTTTTAAAGTAGGAAATAAATTAATAAATAAGAAGATGACATTATTATAGTTTTCAATGTAATGTTTTCCGCTAACATCGTATAATTCCCGTTTACTTATATTACATGATGGACTACTGCATTCGTCTAATATGACAAACATACCGTAGTGAAATTCGAATCGTAATTCAGGATGCGAACGTTCTAAATAGTCGTTCCTGTGCCCACAATATATATATATATATATATATATATATATATATATATATATATATATATATATATAAATCTTACATGTAAAAGAAACTATACTCACTCGGAATACCATCGTTGTATTGATTTGCAAATGAACAAGCGAATACCAAAGGGAATAAAACGTACAAAAAAAGAAAGAACCAAGAACATGTACGATAAACGGTAATAATCATCCAGCATACGAGTTCAAGGCACCCAACCAGAAAAAAAAAACATGCGCGTATACAAAACAACTAAATAAATTGTTCAATACAATGAGTAGAGCAGACCAAGTTAAACCTAGAGAGCTAGACAAACCTACCAAGGTTTCACCTAAGCGGATCGTCAGAGAATGCATTCCCTGACGATCCGCTTAGGTGAAACCTTGGTAGGCTTTCTGAACTCTAGGTTTAACTTATATATATATATATATATATATATATATATATATATATGTGTGTGTGTGTGTGTGTGTGTGTGTGTACTGACTTATCTTGAAAAAAACACGGATACAATAAGATGGGCTATGCAATATTTCATTCATCTTTATATTAAACCTTCGTTTGACTCAAAACCCACCTGCATACTTTCTTAAAACGATGAACAAACAGTGGTGTGAGTTATAATAATGTCACAGTAAGCGATTTGCAAAATTAATCTTTGTCTACCAGATCAAATGAGAAAAGAATCCGCAGTCCTGTGAATCGATAATTCTTTTCAAGTTTTCCATTGTATAGCCAAGTCTGGGAATCAATTTCACCAAAATTCTTGCAAATAACGAGAAATTTATAAGTAAATACTTGCTTCAAATAGTTTTGTCAACTGTATGAATGAATATAATGATACAAGTGGAAAGACTAATCTTAAAAAAAAAAACACTTATCGTCCTCTGTCTATCAAGACAATTTTTGATTTATTTTCTTGGACATGTTTATATATAAAAGCGGGTATGTCACTGGTTAAAAAAGACATTTGGATTTGAGAACGTTCATGAATGTTCAACAAATTCTTGCAGGGTCAGTCAAAATATGAGTAGGAGACAATGTATCACAATTATTTATCTGAATATTGTTTACATAGTGATTAGCTCATTATGGTATGAGATTGACGTATGTGTTGTATATATTTGATCATTTCTTTTGATTTTTCAGCATATTTCTATTTGGGTATGTTGGCCTAGGAAATATGACTGCAAATATAGGCTTACAAAACAGTAATATACGGTCAATTGATAAAGTCATAAGACATTATCAACTCAGTGAAGTTACCAGTTTTCTAAAAGAGATTTTTGTACATGTCTGTCCAATGAAAATGTTATATCTCTTATTTCATCATCAAAGCAGCATATGATTACACCAAATGAGCCCTCTACCCCACCATTCATATCAATTATAAACTGTTTTTCAGGTTCTGAATGTTTACAACTGATACAAATTTATAATAGTTCACATGTGCTAAGAAGACCCAAAGCCGAAACAGTTCAAAGCTGTTCATGATGAAATCAGTGCCGCCATTTATTTGATCTTTTCAGAGACATTATCCTGAATATGTACAAGCACAGAAAAGAAGGGAAATACCCACCAGACTAGTAGTCGAAATATTTACGCGATATGTCAATTAAACAACTATTTATGGTCGGGGTAAAAATATAATTGAACAAAATATCAACGTTCTCTAGCAAGTGTTCCAAGAATTAGGACTCAATTGAAAACATTCCGAAACAGAGACAATAATATGGAATTGGAATGAATGCAGTGATGCACGAACTATAGTATCTATGGTATGATTAGATTGATATTTTTTACGGTTTGTCAGATTTTTGCACGATATTTAAAGCCGCAATATATTTTCAGATTGTAGGAACTATTCTTGGGAGTTAATAATGATATTAATGATGTAAGTACTACTAATTATCCCACAGCTGGGGTGAGAGGAGGTGGTTTCATACCTTTCCCAGGGGTCTGTGAGCACACAAGAATACAGCGATCCCGACCGAAATTAGAATTCGACTCTCCTATTTACAATAACGTGCCGTTACCCATTACATCCCACTCACATCTAAGCTCATATCACCTTGTATTTCCAAGCGGTTACTGAGAAGGTAATAAATATCCACAACTTAATTCCGGCGTTTCAATGTTATATGGGCGCAAAGCCTGTTATCTCTGGAACTTCCTTCGCATTTATGAAGGTATTCTTATGGAGCAGTTCGTTGCCGACTTTAATGGCCAGATATTGTTTCGCACTATGTTAAACCAATGATTTTTTTAATTGTTTTATCCGAGAAAAATAGGCAATAAATGTAATGTGCCTCATCTGGTTTGTAGAATATATATATATATCAAATCTGCTTAAAGTTCACACAACAAAGAATTTAACCTTTTTAAAACAATGACTAGAATCTGTGTAATCTAAATAAGTCATACTACGTAAATAATTGTGAAAATATCGACATTTTGCCGAAAAAAAATTAAAGAGATATAACGCTTATTTATCGTAAACTATCTTAAATCTTAACTATATGCGTGTGGTCTCAAGCCTAAGTCGATTTGCGTTGAAGAATTAAGATGTTTGTCAGTATGGACAATAAACGTAAAATATAAAATTACATATGATAGTTAATTTAATCTGACGGGTCGATATGGATTCAGAATATGATCTAGACATCAGGATATTAAGATATCTAAAGAATATATCAATAACAGCTGTTAGGGCACAGTGATGAAATTAATATTCACCATAAAATATTTCGATAACACAATATTACGATCGCAGTATCTTGTAATATAAAACTTGTCCCAGAGAAAAATGAACGAAGGAAGATTTGAACCGTGCAATAGAGATAATGACATAATAGCTTATTGCAGCCTTTGTAGGAAATGAAAAGTTTTGAATATTTTCCGATTGCTTTTCAGCCAGCAGAAAGCTAGATAATGTATAATAAACGCACACACGCATATGTGTATGTGTGTTAGAATGAAAACTTGCATAAACTCTCAATTTACACACACACATGAATATATTTAAACATCAAATATACATAAGTACATACCTACACATAAGCATATAAGCACACATATAGGGGGATACGTATATCAGACATTACACTACATCGATGCCTCCAGACTTGTATATATTTTGGTAATTCAAAGGGCTAGATGGTTAGTAAGATTGTCTCACTAGATCAGTTCTGACATTATAGTGAGTTCGATCCTCAGTGAGTGCTCTATTCGTTCGCCCTTGTCACAGTTAAGCTAAGTTTAGAAAATCATTGGGCACTTCGAAATCGTTTAATCGTTAGCTAGCTTATCTCTCTAGAGGAATTACAATTGAATAGTGAGTTCGATACGCACTGGGCGCTACAGACTTTCGTGACACATCTAAGCTACTCTCAGAAATAAATTGGGCTCTTCGATGTGGTTTGATGGTCAACAAGCTTTCCTCACTAGATCACTTACGATTGAATAGTGCGTTCTTTCCTCAATGGGTGGTCCGACGTGGTCTAATGGTCAGCAAGATAACCTCGCTAGATCCATTAAGATTGAATATTGAGTGCTATTCTTAATGGGTGATCCGACTTTGTTTAATGGTCAGCAAGCTTTCCTCGCTAGATCCCTTACCATTGAATAGTGAGTTCGTTTCTCAATGGGTGATCCAACGTGGTTTAATGGTCAGCAAAATTGTCTCGCGAGATCAATTATGATTGAATAGTGAGTTCTTTCCTAACTAGGTGGTCCGACGTGGTTTAATGGTCAGTAATATTGTCTCGCAAGATCAATTATATTTGAATAGTGAATTCTTTTCTAAACTGGTTCTCCATGCTTTCGGTCTTGTACCACATGTAAGCTACGCATAGACGTTATTTCTATGTCGCAGCCCTTCATGACACGGGCGATATTGACTCTCCAAAATTTTCTCTCTGTGAAATCTTTACTCTTTTACCGCCCATCATTGAATATAACTTCCACCAATTCTTCCTACCGCAAACCGTTTTGAGGTTATTTGTTGATCCCGCTGCTGCTTCTGTGTTCAATATGCCGTGTGTGTTGGAGTATTTAAGCCGTCAGTTCTCATCTCCAGGAAATTTTGACTCTCATATTCAGATAGCATTCTGTTGCAATCATTCTCCTCAGGTTGTTTTCGCTACTCACAGATTCTCTCTACGATATTCTTAATATATCTGCGGATATATATATATATATATATATATATATATATATATATATATATATATATATATATATATATATACACCTCTGGGTCCAAATCTCTTCATGTTCTCAAACGAATCTGTTAGACATTCATGCCATACAGATTTTTCTTTTTTTATGTAGCAGTTCAGTTATTTAGTGTTTCTTTCTGAAAATGTTTTACTTTTCTTTATATTAGCTCTTATTCTAAACGTCATCTTATATTATATCATGTTAGTGTTTCTATTTATTTTACATACACTCGCACACTTGTGTGGAGTGTGTATAATAATCCCCAGCTGATACCCATCTATTTACTAGCCACGTACAGCGTTGCTTATGTTCTCTGTTTCAACGTGATCTGCCTGTAAGCATAAATAAATACTATGGTGAATCAAAAGATAAATGCAGCTTCCTTACAACTTTATTTCAAATTTGCCTTTACTTTCTGACTCATTCATGTATCTGTTGACATTATATCATGTAAAAATATTATGCATTCCCAACCCCGGCAAATTCAAAACTATTGGGAAAATCTTATCGTTATTTATTTGAATGCATCTTCAAAATTAAACTGTCGGAACCACAAAAATATCTCATATGCATAGTGTACATTATTCTTAGTGTTGATCCATCACTTAAGATTTCCATTTAACAAGAAATAATCCTTCTATATATGTATATACAGAAGGGAAACCTAATGTAATCAACGTTGTATAATACACATTTGGCACAGAATGTTAAGCTGAAATATTTGTGGGTGCACAATTTATACATTAACTCTACAGTGTGTATTAAAAATACTTTTACAAAATTTGGGGGCGGGTTCCTCACATCAAAAAAAGGACAAAATAAACATATGTCCGCAAATCCTTCGTTTTTTACTTATTAAGTTTTATGTTTATGATACCGGTGTTAAATGTACAATCCAAGATACAGCCCAATAATAGTTTTACAAACTCTGTGAGCTGGATTCTGACATAAAAATGTAAAATTTTTTTAAATTAAAAGGTGATACAGACTAGCCACAAATGGAACCTAGTCTACACGGTAAAATTTGTGTCATTTACCGTAAACTGTCTTTAAACGTAATAACTCAAAAGCGAAGTGTATATGGACATTTTCTTTTGTTTTGTTGTGAGGAAACCGCCACAAAAATCTGTAAAATTATTTTTGATACACCCTAATATATTAAATTTTTATCGATCCCTTTCTTCATAAATTCTGGGTGATAATGACAATGGTAGTATTAGCCTTTCTGTACAAGGAATACTTTGATAATGCATTGACGAAGCAGCCAGAACTGATTTCGGCAGAAATGTATAATCTATTTAAATAATTATTTCAGGAAAATAGGTTTATTACGATCCGCAGCCGTTAACAATCTCTCATGTGTTTTTCTTTCCTAACATTCTAGTTGAAGTAATTTGAAGTGTTAACATTGATTATGTCGTAATTTTCGCTTTATTTATATTTTCACCCATTTGTGTTGCTGCTACCGTCATTAGTCCTCAAGAGATGCCGTTCCTGTTATTTCGTACGACTTTTTGATTGCTTTTCTGTATCGCCTATCCACAATTTTCAAAGAAGGATTATATTTGCCCTCTCCCGGTATCACTCACTCGAAGCCTTTTGTATTATATCACATAAAGTAGGTAATAGCTATGGTCGGAAAAATAAGATGCAGCAGATGTTTAATATCACAATAAAACACTGCATGATATAAAAAAATATTCAATAGTGTCTTGTTAAATATAGATCCAATTATATTATAAGCGATGTTGATGTTTTCTTCACTTCCATATCGTCATCGCTTACTTCCTTAAATATTTGTCATGTCTACTACAACCCATTAACTCGGGGATACAACAGGTCGTGTATGACATTTCCGCCATGAATCCAAGAATGCTTTTCCAGATTTTCTGCTGTGCTGTAAATATGACTGAGATCACTGTTCGGCAACTGCTGTGTTTTTTCAGAGAATTTTCAAAAACAGTAATTATCTTTAGGAATTGGAATGGAAGTTTGAAAGCACATTCAATTAATCTATAATAGAAATCCATTATATTGAAATAATAAACGCTACGCTGTTAGGATACATCGCTGTATAGATTGATTAAAACAATTATTATAGAACATAAAGACATTCAAACGTGGATAGTCTTCGTTAGGGATGTTTTTGTTCATATGCTAAATATATAAAAATCCTTAACCTAAAGTATCGGATGAAGTAATCTCGTATCCCAGTCCGATGTAGAATCTGATATGGTTGTTTAGAAATATATTAATTATCAATTATATGCAGGCTTTTTGTCAGATCAATGATAACAAATGGCTTCAGGAAAATTAATCATTTAGGTCTTAAAACAATCCATCATTAAATCTTATATACAGTCGATTTATAATTTTAAATACATTTAATAAATTATAAAAGATACACATCACATTAACGTCTCCAGCAATAGCAACAATTAAAATCAATGTCACTTGTACAAAAAAAGGAAAACAATGATATAATGAGGATGTATACTTAACACACAAAATTAAACAAAAGTTTACAAAGAAGACGATCATCAATACTAGAAAGAGCTAGCGATTACAGTTAATGGATTTTAGAAGACTATTTTCTTGGAAGAATTTGCTAAAATATAGTTTCTATAAATATCATACAATATTAAGCTCACATTACTGTTAATCATTCCTGAATGTTTTCCGTATTTAAAACGGGATTCCTGCCATTACCATTACCGTGCTCGTGGTTGCGGCTACTACATATAGAAACAGTGATTTCCATACGATCACTGAAGTTAAGCAACCCTGAGTCTGGTTGATATCTTTATTTGTGGCAGTGTGGGAATGTCAGTTGCCGTAAACTTGTATTTGCGTGTGGCATAAAGGATAATAGCTCGGATATGTTGATCAGAAGGCAGAGTTCTAATTCATGTTCTGATCTTATATTCACTTATGCCTCTTCTTCCCCAGCTATGGATTGATTAGTCAGACTTGTGTCACTAAAAATATTAATACGTAAAAAATATTATTGCGTGTATTAACTAACCTATATATGTTCAACTGAAACTAAGCAAAATTAATCAATCATTACGATGTTCATCTGCTTTCTGTAAATATATTGTAAATATTGAGTTTCTGAACGTAATTTAAAGAGTTAAAAAATATTTGTCTATACTATTTGCTGGAGTTAAAAGTGTCGATTATATGCTTACGAAAAATGAATAAATACGACACCATGAATACAAAACTAACTATAAGTGATATCAATCTTCCTATAAGAGAAAAGAAAAGTGTAGAGAGTTAGATCGCACGAGAGAGAGAGAGAGAGAGAGAAAGGGAGAGAGAGATAGGGGAGATAGGATTTGAAACTACATTAGTAATTGCATGTATATATTAAATAACAACAGTTTTCTTATATATTCCTTGACAAGTTCAGTTCCTAGAAATGCTGAAAAACTTGGTTGCAAAATAGTTTACAGGAAATAATATTTCTCTTGTAGAGAAATAAATTAGTTCAATATCCTTTAAATTCAAGAGATATTTCCATCACTTTGAATATGAATAAATGAACCCCGATAAACTATATGGAAATCTGCCGTCGAAAGGAACTCCGTAGTAAATGGCTGATACATTGGCCTGCTCTCCGCCGGATAACAATGAACAACGTAAGGTGAAGGTATTTTAAGAGGTTATTAATCACTGACCACTCAGATTGTGAAGTTAATAGAAAATGATTATGGCTGACAGAACATTGGTTTTAAACTCATTTGGCTCGCCGCCTAATCGGCAGGTTGGTGAAGAATCCAACTAACACCAATGACCGAGCACTGTATCAAAGACATGAATTAATTTAGTAAATATCGTATTAAATTCTATATCAGCTATGAAACGGTCGGCGGATAAACTAATGTGCAATGTTAGCCACATTCAATTTTATATTAATTATCATATTAATAACCAAGACCCAATGTAAGCGTAATAGTTTTCAAAACAGTCAATATAGGTTTTTTTTTATAGAAAATATACATTAAACAGAACCCAAACGAATTATCGTAATCTCGAAACTGCGTATAATTAAAAATAAAATCATTCGTTTTATTGATCTTTTTAATAAGGAATAGACAGAAAATATACAACTTACTTTTCGACTTATCTTTTGCCTGGAAGATGTGAGTTCTGGTAATCGCTAACTATATATATAAATAATTTTGCAGTATACATTTAGGACAAGGATGATTATGTCTCTCCAAAGTTACCTGTTCTTGCTTTTTCCGTCAACATTTGCTACTTTATTATCAATTTTGTCGTACTTGTTCTTACAGCAATTCAACAATCTTCTCCCGTTAGTAATCCTTGGTTTCTTTTGTTTTCTTTGATTTCAACAAGTCCTGTGCCTCTCAATGAATATTTCTCATTATATATCCCCCAAAGTATATCTGTTTCAGAAATCTCGTTCAAATTATTACGATTCTTATTGTAAACATTTTGTTTAAATCTTACTCATATGTGTTTGTTACAAACAATGCATTTTTATATCTAAATATTTCAGTAATTAGAGGTAACGTATTGATTCACATCACGACATTAATACAAGACCTCGCTTTCCTAAAATATTTCAGTTAATTGCGAGTTTTTTTTAGTTTTAATGTCAGAGAAAAGAGTAGAAACCATATAGAACTCTATTCGATGCTATATATTGGCCTCTTATCACCTTAATCGTTTTCTAAATAATCCTTAGATGGATTAGTTCCCTTAATTCTTTAAGGTTTAATTGTCAGGTAAATCTTCACTTACCGATTGCAGGCGAAGTACAAAGCGACGATATTTGCATTTATACTAATTAATTTAAAAGTTTTCTGGTATAATGCATTTTACATATTCTTCTTCTCATTTATTACGATATGTGGAGTTATCCTTATATGACGTTATCTAATCTTATTGTATCCTCACAGACGTTCTCATAGATTTGACAGGACTGTTTCCTTTAAAATCAGGATGTAAAATTTGGGGATTCTGCTGATTTTACTCGCGTTAATTATACAACGATTCACATAAATATAACACAAAATCAAATTGTGTTCCTCTATAATCTCGAAATTAAGCTAATATGTTGAATTCGACGTGCAAATAAAAGCCATCATGCAACTTAATTTGGTCTTAAATATATTTTGTATAAACAAGCACAAGCCGCTACAGACTGGCGTGTAATATATATATATATATATATATATATATATATATATATATATACTACTGGCCAAATTATTATCGAGATAACTTTTTCTAATATTTCAAAAACCGTCCAATTAATTCACAGAAAAAAAATTCACACAATGTTCGCAACACTGACCTGCGCAATCACTGAAAATTCCGTATTGATCTGCGCAATATAAACAAACTGGCGCCATATTTGTTATCAGCACGGTGATATGTGCGTGCCAAATTATTAGAAAGTTTTAGTAAAATTCCCAGAATTGAGCAAACAAAACGTTTATTAATGTTGCACGTGAATGTTTATGATCAAAAGAAGCTAATAAATAAGATAATCAATGAAATAATAACATATACAAACAAACGCACAATTTTAAACAAATTAATAGGGAATGTATTTTCCATGTTTTGAAATTACTTGAAGAAGTCGACGTTCCATAGAATTTGCTTATTGTAGGATGTCATTTGCTGTAATCCCGCGAGGTATGTCAAGCATTGCTTCCCACAACTCTGGGTTGCTCCTGAATTGTCGTCCGTTGGCGTACAGTCTTCGCTTCATGATGCTCCAAAAGTTTTCAATTGAGTTCAAATCCGGAGAATTTGCTGGCCACTTCATTTTCCGAGGTCTATCGAATCCTAACTGCAAGTGAGGGAGCATTATCTTCCAAAAAAACAATGGCCCTTCTGAAGTCGACTCTTTGCCTTTTCATCCACGGTTCAAGATGCTCCTTCATAAACGCTATGTATGCATCAGCAGTCATTTTGACGACATCTGGTACTCTCCATAGGCCTACTAATATTTTTTTCAATAATACCACCCCAGATCATTATGCCTCCACCGCCTTGTTGGCGTCTCAATCGCAGATGGCGATTCTGTCCGTTCATTACCCAGCCTTTGCACCATCTATCTGGCCCATCAAGTGTTGCTTGAGTTTCGTCTGTGAACAAAACTTTAGAGGTCAATCTTCATATTTTCCTCGGCCCATTTCAATCGATTTTGAATGTAATTTCTCGTCAACGGAGGCTTCGATACAGGTTTGACTGTTGTTGCTATTTCCCTCAGATACCGACACCGAGTACTTTAAACACAGTAGGATCCCCAATGCGACTGAAAAGCTCTTGACTGGTAAGTCCAGGGTTCTTCGTGGCCTCCCTTTAAGTCGGGACATGAGATAACATGAAATAACCCTCGGCTTGCCTTTATCTGCCTTTTTGCGTTCTTGTGTAGGTCGGCGGTGAACTTTTCCACTGTTTGATGACACCTCCCTATAATTTTAGAAATTTCTAGTGTAGATTTACCTTTTGAGAGTTCTGAAGTAATAGTTTTTTTTTCAGCATCACTTAAACTGCTTTTACGGCCCATCTTTTCACTAAATTCTTATACTTTTATAATAATTTGGCACACACACATCACCGTGCTGATAACAAATATGGCGCCAGCTTGTTTACATTGCGCAGATCATTACGAAAATTTCAGTGATGTTTAGAAAAATATACTCTCACATGTAATTTTTAAACCTGCCAACTTGGGCGAATAGGCATACAAATTGCCACGGGATTCGCTCATAATAAAGCTCTACATTGTTTATACGCTATCATATTCTGCCATATTTTGGCACTCATCACAAGGTGGAATACTATGTTAAAAATGAAGTTTTATTAACATTTTTCAATGGAGATATATACATGTTTAATTTTGATTAAAGATGGCAATTAGAATTTCCATTTATTGAAATAATTACATATTTTCGGTTAAAAGGACCGATGGAATTGCGAACGCCACAAATCAGTTCCTACGTTTGATGTTACGTACGCTATCATTGTCTCCTCTCTCATTGATTATTACCATTTTTGTATGATAAACATTATCTTTGAAATGTTCCCATAATCACCTAAGTAACCTAAATGTCGTATGTTATTTGTACAACCTCCCTCATTTTATCTGTTCAGAATATCAACAATCACTCGCTTATACAATGATACTCTGGGTTAATGATGCTATTAAAGAATTCCAACTGACATACACATGTTTATCTCTCGGTGCTTTATCATATTTTACGAGATTAATAGCTATTTACTATAAGCCTGTCTACATTACATATTTTTGAATACAGGATATTCGTTATCTTTCGGAATGAAGCTTTCGCACTTATTTATTATGGACCGTTGGCCGGTAGATGGCGATCTCTTTAAGTCTGCGCATGTTTAATTCGTTCTCCCACTTAAAAGGTAGATTTTCTTTTCTTCAATTCAATGATGTTTTAACCACTAAATAAAAAGCAACTAAAATAGAATCGCATATATTCGATAGTAAAATACGTATACATTACTTGGAAACTCATATATTACTGTGACAGGAAGTAATTGATAATTTAAAAGCGAATATTACATTTGTATAACATGAAATTACTTTAAGCAACTTCCAACTCTATATGCATTTACATTGAAACTCTGTAAGAAAAGAATTGCAATAGGTCAGGAAACAACGACAGTTTACAGGAATCAAAGATAGTTTTTTTTGTATAAATGTAGTTAATAAAAGGTTCAGACGCATTTCCGTTGAGGATAATAATCTATAAAACTAACCTTTATGTTCCAGCTTGAGAATTTATAACGTAATTTGAAAAAAAAGAGAATATATCATTCTGCGTGATACGTTGCGTATTTTGAGATATAAATTAAAGCAACACTAACGGAAAAAAAACGGTAAAATCCAAATATGAAACACTTGTAATCTTGCATTTATGTTGTAACAACACAAAAGTCTATTATAAACTACAGCTCACAGGAAACTGTAACACAATGATAAAACCTTGATAGTATAAGCAGCTGAAATTTGAAATTCCAAGTTTATATAGATGGTAGATATATTATTGGGTAGTTTTGTAGGTTCTTCTTTTCATTAGAAAGTGAAACTAAAGTCTTTTTCCTTTTCAATGCATGAAGTGAGTGTCGCTATATTTGCTGAGATATCGCTCACTGAATTTTCTTCCTTTTTGTATAGAAGAGTGTCGGAGGCGTTCAACCGGAAGTAGATCATAATTAGTGTATAAGGGTCTAAGAAGTTCTTTTGTCGCAATGGATTAGGAGAATTGTAGCTGAGGGCTGACACAGAAGTCGAAATCTAGTGAATATCGACTGGGTCACTCTGCAGAAAGGGGAATTACGTTGTAAAATCCAAAACCTCTTAAGATTCACGGTTATAAACCTCAGTGATATTTGGTGCCTGGGTATCTGAAAGATGTTTTTCTTGAAATTTCGCTCGTCGATTCATCTGCTCTCTGTGTGCATGTTTGCGGATGTTAATGGATATTATATATTTCTCTGTTTAACTAGTTTTTATTAAAAATACTAGTAGTAGTTTGCCAATGTTTGTCGTGTATTAATAATCGTACTTTGAGACTTTACTTTGGTACGATTCAATAATCAGGTAGTTCTCTTAGCGCCATATCCCGAAGGGTGATACTCAAGAGGAATCGTAAAATATGCTATTGTTACTGATCCGCAAAATTATGATAATGAGCATAAACAGTTGCTGATTTAGAAAGTTTTCTCATAATATTTTCTAATTATCAATAATTCAAGAAAGACAGAAAGCTCGAATGTCATCTTCTTTATTCTAAATGTGCAGTGTCCTAATTATCACGGTTTTCCACAATTTCTTTTAATGTTAACAGAAATGTATGTGTTAATTGTTCCTTTTCACATGTATGTGACGTTACAGAATTACATTTTCTGAAATGTGAATATAATTTTTCTTCTTTCAATTATTTTGCAGAAACTGCCAAGTTAATTTAGACAAAAACAAATAGCAATAATAATAATAATAATAATAATAATAATAATAATAATACAATAGCAGGAGTATGCCTGACCTCCTGAGCGTGATCGCACACTATGGCATTGATATTCTCTGGTGCCCACGAACCAGCCCCCACTTACGTGAAAATACGAAGTAAGGCTCATGCTGACACAACGAAAATATATTGCTAAACTGCATCACGCGGGTCACAAGGACAGCGATCGCCAGTGACGAAATGGACATGGATAGAAAAGTCTGCAACTAGAACAAACTCTACCCAAAAAGAACTAAAGCAAATACCACAGAAAGAACAATATATAAATAGTCCAGGGCAGAGTTTATTGAAGAAATTATAGAATTTTACATAGATACTATAAATCCGATATCATCAACAACAACAAGCGCGGCCAAAGACCTCTATCATATCTTGCGAGAAAAAAAAAAGTCCAACAGACTGAACACAGACTCTAACAAACTAGGCAATGTCAGGCATCATTTCATCAGGTAAAATGGAATAACTGACAGACATCTCGAAAGCATTCAAAGAAACATCAAAAATAGATTAAATGATAACATTGAGGTGCCAAATGACAACAGCACAGATATTACAAATGTAGTGAAAGAAATATAAAACTTTTTTTAATTATCTCTCCAAGGTACACAAGTAAACAGAGGAAGATAATTATGAATATCAGCGCGAAAAAAATCTCATATAAATAAGAGTATGCGTAGGAAATGCATATCGAAGAATAGCTCAAAAGTAAGACAGAACCATCAACCGAAGGAAACCATCAACCTCGCTAACCAAGCAATTAGAAATAGAAAGAACGAAACGGAAAGGCTGATGAATTTGACAAAAATTAAACATCTTATATATGTGGCCTCGCCAAAGTTCGCAGAAACAATAGGTGAAAAATTAAAAACAACGTAAAAGAAAATGGAAAGTGCCATTCTGGAAAGAAAAATAAATAGAAACCGAAATAAAAAAAAAAAACATGAAGACAATTTCCACGTTTAAGTGAAGTAGACCTTGGCTCAAAAATGAAAGAAAGAAAAAGAAAACAACTGAAATGAAGTATTTACATAAAGAAAATGCCTGACGTACAAAATGTTAGAGAGAAGAAGAAATAACAATATAAAGACGAGGTACAAAGAATCAGGCTTTCTGAAAAAAGAAACTGATTAAAACAAGATCATCAAATATGATGCCAAGAAACTATACCGAGAACTCAGAGAAAATATATAGAGAAAAATGACCCAAACAATATCCAGGAAAACCTGGAAAGCACTAGGAATGGACACAAGGGCCAATTTCTGGATAAAAGAACATATCTAGTACCCAACAAGACCGCGCAGATGCATGCAATTATATAATCATAAACCCAGAAAAATAGACCAAATGGCTCACGTGAGAAATTGAGTACCTACTTCAAGAGACAGAAAACCCGATGAATTATAGGTCCATCACCTTCCTACCTACAATGAACAAGAATCCCTATTCTATCATAATCTAGAAGACAGACAACTTCCTTCAGAAAAAAATTACTCCAAGCAAAACAGAAGGGATGGAAAAGAGGAAGTTACGGGTCCCAACTAATTATCAATAAAACAATATTGGAAGAGGTGTAAACAAGGAAAATACATTGATCGAGAGCATGGATCGACTAAGGAAAGGCATTCAACAGTGTACCACATATATGTATAGAGAACAGCAAAAAATATAGAGAGTATGCCTCGGAATTGTCAAATTCATAATGGAGAGCATAAAAAAACTGAAGGACTGCATTAAAAGTAATGCATACCAATGGCCTCGAGAACGATCAACATCAAAAGCGGGATCTTCCAAAGAGATTCATTGTCACGACTACTCTTCTGCCTTGCATTAGCAACAATCAGTTTGCCTACCGAATAACAGCAAGTATGGATACAAGTTACCGAATGTCAAACTGAATCACCTATTCTATATAGATGATTTTAAAACATTTGCCAAGGATGACAACCAGTAGAAAATCCTACTCATCATTAGCAAAACCTTCATCAAAGACATTAGGAAAGAGTTCGGAATTGAAAGATTTGCCAATGGCGATAAACTAACGAAAACTACAGATTTAGTCATTGATATCAGCAACAAGATAAAGGAACTAAACCAAATTGGAACATACAAATACCTAGGTATTAATGAACAGACGTACTACAAATTTCAATCATGAATAAAAATTATCCAAAAAGTATACGATAGGATAGTAAGTTTGATACTAGAAATCGAAATAAATGGTGCTAATAAAATGATGGCTATCAGCACCTTAGCTATAACCCTAATAACAAACCACTTCAAAATTATTAAATAGAAGATGAATGACATGAAATAATTGGACGGCAACACCAGAGAAATGGTCACACAAATGAGGATGCACCCCAAAATCAGATGTTGAAATGCTGTACATATCGAGAGCTTTAGGTGGAAGAGGTCCAATCCAACTTGAACTATCTCTAAAAACTACAGCAATCGGATTAGAAGCATACCTTACAAAAACCAATGACCCTCTCCTACAAATAGGAAAACACCAAATTCATTTCAACAACAAAAAGGCTGCCGTCTCAAAGAAACAGCATAATATACCTGAAATCCTTCCAACAAATAACAAAGAGAATAACATCTACGCCAAACGAATAAATAAGAAAACTTGACCAAATGAAATTATATAAAAAAATCTGGTAAGAAAAGGCGTTGCATGGCAAATATCTAGGAAGAACGAAAGAAGCTGATAGAGACCAAGAGAAAAAAAAATCATTAGTGATAGAGAAGCACAAATTTCAAAGCTGAGGCTGAAGGACCAATTATTGCAGCTCAGAACCAAAGCCTCGGAAGCAGATCCCATCACTGCTACATAAACAAGGTTGGAACTAACCTGAAATGCAGGATCAGCGGAAAATATGATGAAGCTGTTGACCATATTATCTCAGTATGTCCGGAACTGGCCCCCGCGAAAAAAGAATATACCTACTGACATAACAGGGTATTGACATATGTGCACTGGAAAATATTCAAGAAGCACAAAATCGAAAACCTTGAGAGATGGTATGAGTAACAATTCGACAAAAGTACCCAAAATAACGGTATAACTATTCATGAAACATGTCGAATCGAACTGACAGGGCGATAAATGCTAACAGGTCTGATATTGTAAGAGACAAGAAATTCAGGAAGAGTTTGCTTACTGACATAGCAGACCATCTGAAAGAAACGCCTCTATAAAAATTACCGAGAAACCTGTAGATCGTGATTAACAGGATATGGCGAATGAAATCTGTACCAATAGTAATCAGAGACCTGCGCCTCGTGAGAAAAAGAATGGGCAGTTTTACTAACATTGTCCACGATAACATCAACATACAAGTTGCCCAGATGTTCGCCAAACGAGGAACATCCCATATATTAAGAAAATGTTTTCGATTAAATAACAAATCTCTCACAGGAACTAAGGACAATAGTTTGGACCCAGCTATATAGGACACACAGTAGGAAACAAAACATATGCGAAAGATTATAATTCTTCTTCTTCTTCTTCTTCTTCTTCTTATTATTATTATTATTATTATTATTATTATTATTCAAAATCTATATTCAACGTTTTACTTCAGTTCATGTGAACGTACATACATACAACATATATTTATGTATGCATACTGTGTATGCATCGTATGTAATAACATGCATTAATATTAACGCTCACGCAGACTCGCTAGAAAACAATTAACTCTTAATAACTCATTCTCGAATTGTCCTGTTATTCTGTTGATACAGTAAGCCGAATGGTGCACGTTCTACGCAAGCCTCTCCAAAATATCCCCATGCGCCCAGGTTGGGAATCATTGGTCTAAGTGGATTTAGCATGGCAACGTAGATGAAAAATTGTCAAAATAAAGAATTGATTTCGACCGATCATTTGCCATGTAAGTAACAATAGAGAATCTATAGTTTTGCCGTGTTGCATAAAAGGGAAAGAGACTGCAGCGTGGAAAACATGTAATCTCACACAAGACCTATTCAAGACATGAAAGATATGGCATCCCCATGCCCAATTTGGCAGTAATACTCCATTTTTTGCAAAATCTATATCTTGTAATGACAACGCGAAACAGAAAGAAGATAATTTATAAAATCTTCTTTTTGTATTTTGTTTTTAAATCAAGTTAACCCCAAGCAAGTCATTATAGCCACTGAGACACAAGGGTTTATTGGGTGAGGAAGAATTAGAAAAGAGCAATATAACTAAAGTGTGAGTAAAGTTGTGTGTTAAGATGAAGTGTAATCAGAAGGAAATAGCGATCGTCATTGCATTTACATTTTTGAAGATTAAATAGGCTGGAAAGAATGAATCATTCTAAAATGTATATCGATAGACCTCGTTGCCAGACTAGTGCTCTATTTATATCCATAAAGCCTTTGTACCATAGCAAAGAGATCATCCGAATAATTGCCATGAAATGATTATATTAAAGGTACAGGGAGAAAAATTGTGGCGGTGGGAAAGTGACTGTAGTCTATACGTAAGATCAAGACCGATAATATCTCTGGTTCTTCCTTGAATTTTATCAAGAATCTCTAAATATATAGCAGGAACATCGGAACATATATAGCATCAATATTCTAATCATGGAGGAATGATCGACTTATATATATATATATATATATATATATATATATATATATATATATATATATATGTATGTATATATATATATATATATATATATATGTATGTATGTATATATATATATATATATATATATATATATATATATATATATATATATATATATATTCCGGAGAGACAAATATCTGGCATGACACAGTGAACCAACTTTCTTAACAGCTGACCTAGTAATGAATACAATATAGTCTCTACACTTATTCTCAGCCAGGAATATTTGCCCTACAAGGCGCAACGAGTCACTCTCCTAGAGGTTAGCATCAGCCATGCTAGTAGGAGGCAGAAAGTGGTCTCTCAGATGATTAATAGAGAGCAGCTTAATTTGATAGGCATTAAAATTAACAAGCCATTTATTTGCGCTAATTCACAACAGGCATTTTTGTCGTTTTTTATATCAGCCGGCAATATAACTTTATCGAGCCGATTTGATTTACTGTTGAGAGAGGAGTAAATGTCTATGATATCATAATAGATAGGAAGCTGAGAGCTGATGCCATCGTGATGTCATTAATGAAAATAAAAAAATAAAATAGATCTAAGGATAGAGCCTTGAGGGACACCTGCATTAGCATGAAATGATCTTTGAGATTTTGGTCATTCAAGCGAAGAAAGACAGCATCATTACAAACCTGTTTTCCAGGGACACAGTAACTTTTCAATTTGTGAAGAAAACCTGTATGCAAAACCTTGCCGAATGATTTCGAGATTTTCAAAGCTACACCTAGAGCTCCATTGTTCTCATATATATCTTGATAGAATATTTCTGCAATTATCTTTAATACATCAGTATTAAACCTGGAGAAACGAAAGACTTATTGCTTGTCTGAAAAATCGCCGTATTATCTAGGATTCTTAACCAATTCAGCAATTGGTTAGTTCCTCTTGTAGAAAAAAAAGAGGAAGAATGCTAATGGGACGATAGCTGGAATTGTTCTTAAAAACTGGAAGAAAAGTTTATGATTTCTAACAGGCATGGAAAGAAAAGGCATCGATGGTATTTACTATAATTGAGAGAGAACAGTAGGAATGACAGATCGATCTAGATACTCTAGGTGATGATTCATGTCCATTCTTAGTTGGTGATGCGATCCAACTTGATGATACAGATAAGGAACAGTACTTCGAACTAAATCGACAATATATGTGGTTTTCCAACATGCGTTTATGCCACACAGGTTGGGCTTACTTTTCTCCGGGATTCCAGAGAGCTACGTTTGCTACTGTCTAAGTTTCCATAATAGTAGGTTTGGTGGAAACTATCCTAAAATATAGTAAATACTCTGGACGTTTTTGGAATCCGGGTAATTTTTTACTATGTACTATCTACTATATTTCTTGTGATTGCGACGATTCTATAACGTGCGCTGGATAATATATTCTACAGATACCTTAACAACGTATTATGCGTAAAATTCTGCAAAAAGAAAAAAAAAGGAAAAAAAAAACAGCAGCAACTACAACAAAAATAACGCCAACAACACCTTTAACATTAATGTACTAATGTCCTGCAGAAACAAAAGCCAATTGAGATGTCATTTTATATTTCAGACATGGGGATTTTAATTATTTATATTTTTTACATTGTTCGGATTGTTTTACTCATCTCTGTTGCTATATTCACAACCTGTCAGTCGTTATACGCCCCGGTCTCCTTCACGTGATTGGAATTTCGAGCAGAATCATTTACTTTGTTCACTGGCGTAGACTTTTTTCAATCTCCTGAAGAGCCGGAGCGTACATATGTTGAAACTTTGGGAATATGGCAGCAAAGATGAGGATAACAATCCGAACAATGTAAATAATATAAATATCAACTGATTTCTTGCTTTCATTCATACTATCCACCTCGTCTTTGATTTTTCTCATTCTTTCTTAAAAACTGTTCAGCCACTTCACCCTGCGGCCTTCTTCTGTTGCCTTTCTCTGGACTTTGATAGCAGAGCGTTTGTTTATTCCAATCTATACTCGATATAGAAAATGCTACAGACGTCCAATGACATACCTTATCAGTGTTGATGAGGTAAGCAATATAGGTACAAATAATTACTAATCATAGATTACTCTCGATAATAAAATATAAAAAGCGTGAAGATGGAATATGTTTTTACTCATTTCGCCGATATTTTTGTTAAAGATTCCTATGAAGCTGATGTGTGAATGCTACGATGTAAGAAGACACTTAGGCATTTAATATATTCACAAACACTTTAAAATTGTTTACAGAAATACTATTTGAAGGAATAAAAACAATATTCAACAAGTTAAATCAGCCGGCATTGATGAGATTCAGCTATAAAGAACAATGATGAATAGCGCGGAAATTCCGTGGTCGTTAAACTAAAAAAAACATTACAATAGAACACAAACACATCAATCCGCCCACCGCACTGAATTTTGATTTATTTGGTTTTAGCAAGTCATCGTATTTGTTGGAAAATTTAAAAACTATATTGGCGATGATGATAACGAGGATGATGAACATCTAATTATGCAAACATAAATTGAACTGCGATAATTTTTAATTAGTTTCAAGCCTTTAAAAATCTGGGGGTCTTAAAAGAAAAGAAGACATCATCTGATTAATGTGTTGTATTCAATCTCAATTTCATGCACCGATAGTCACCATGCCTTTATATTTATCGATTAGAATACAATTAGTGTCAACTGGGCACGCAGCTATGGTCATTTGTGACGGTCGGTAAACAGCCAAGCGTTGGTATATAAATGTAGATGGGCGCTGACAGAATTTATATTTGAGCCAATATGCATGTCGGTTTTGCGCATGCCTACATGCGAGCACCATAATGTATGAGTTTTTACGCCCTGGAAGATTACGGATGTATAGGCTGATATTGTTTTCAATGTATAGCTGGCATATAGTTCGTAATGCACGCTATTTCTTAATTTATGATTATTTACGCCTGCTAAACAAGAGTTTCCCTAAATCGAAAAATAGAAAAGACTAATTTATTTCAATGTACATACGCGGTCATTTTTAGACAGCGTATTATAATGTTACTCTGTATTAGTTACTGTTGTGGATCCCGCGTGAAAAATAGGTATCCAATAAATGACAAACGCAAGTATTTAAGCTAAGAAATTAAATGTATTTACACAAAATACAAAAGGTAATGCTGTTAGTAAAATCCAGAAACACGGTTAGTAGTAAATATAGATAGATATATACAGTCTCGAAGTAGGACTTCCTTAGAGTCTACGTGCTTGTAACTGACTTCTACAAGAGGTTACTTCACTCTATCCAACTACCGACACTCACAGACGACTCTTGTACGACTCCTCTTCTCTGCCTAACTGTGGCTATTTTATGGCAGCAGGACGAGTCCATTATATCCGAAAAGGGTGGACCCCATAGTACCCCCTCCTTAGATCACTTTTTTGGGGGAGTTAATATTTTTGTCACTTGTGATTGATGATTAGTTGTTCGAGGGATTTTCTTTTCCTATTTGACCTTCTCATTACTGTATTTTCCTGCGGTCTTTGTATCTCAATCGCTTCAAAGATTGTATCCATAGTGTCGTCATCTTCTGCGGTTGACGAGCTTGGTTCCTCAATTCGTCTTTTCTGTACCTGGTCGATATGTCTTCTGTGTGTGTACTTTACGCCTTTTATGGCATACATTAAATTTCCAATTCTATTGATTACTGTACCCGGCTCCCAGTACGACATATTGTTTCTAAAATTTTTGAAATAAACCCGTTCTCCAGGTTTGAATGTCCTCTTTGGCACCATCGGTAGTGGGTAATGGTGGTCCTTTATTGCCTTGTTGAGTCCTGTCGAAAAATCTGCGCATACGACTTCTTTTTAACGTAAACCACCGGCGCAGCCCACTCACTAAACTCTGTTTTAGATAGAATCCCAGTTTGTTCAAGTCTCTCCAATTCTTTATCTATTTTTTCTATAACGGGACATTTCGCTTTTTTCTAAAAATTGGTTGGACGTTTTCTTTCAATTCAAATTTGGCCTTAAATATGTTGCATCGTCCCAACCCGCTTGAAAATACCTCAGGAAATTGATTATATAATTCCTCCTTCAATTTTATAGTATCGGATTGTTCCACCTCTAACTTTTTGCAAAACGAGTTAATAGGTAGGTTCCAAACGTTGAATTTCTGCATCCAGTCGATACCTACTAAGTTTTCAGTATCTTTCATGACGTATATCTTCAGTTTTTTGGCTTTGCCTTGAAATTTAACATTCGCTATTATTTCTCCATCAAATTTTATTCGTTTTCCTGTAACCGATTTGGCAATTTTTTGAGTGTGTAACATCGTAGGTCTATTGAGTTTTTTTCCATGTCTGTAAATTGATTATCGTGAGGTCGAAACCCGAATCCAATTGTAATTTAATCTTTTTGTTTAACATTTCCAGGTCTACATATTTTCTTACATTGTTGTTGTCATCATCATTCATCCTTGTAGCTCTTATTCTATTAGTATCTTTTCTATTTCTACATTGGGATGCCTGTGCCCTTTTTTTCCACATTCATGACAGTTTTTATATCTGAAGCGGCAATCCTTGTTCCAATGTAATCCTCCACATCGATAACATGCTTCTGGAGGTGGCTTATATTTGTTTCGATATTTGTCATAATTTGTCCTGTATGTCGTAGTTTTTCTCTTATCATAAAATTTTATTTTTCTTTCCGGGGAGGGTGAGAATCTTTTTTCATTGTCGTAAAATCTTAGTTTTCTTTCCGGGGAGGGTGAAGAACGTAGATTTTTGTTTAACTTACGTATATGAGAAACAGCCGATTCTTCAATGTCCTTTGCGTCTTTCTTAATGCTTAAACATCTCTGGCAATCTTCTGATAACTGCTGTAATGTTAGACCCGGTTCATTTTGTAATTTTGCCAGCATTCTTCTACGCATTTCTCTGTATTTTGTATAAACTAGCCCTTGAACAAAGATGAGACATTTTAAAAAATCCGGGGTTAATTCCGCTAGTTTGAAGTCGTCAATATGTATATTTACTATTGCGGCAAAAGTGGAATAATCCTCATTATCGCCCTTTCCAAGGTTAAGGCATTCCCACCTCCTATGGAAGAGTGATGTTTTGGGGCTGAAAAGTTCTTTAAGACATGTCACTGCTTCGTCAAATTTTAATTCGTTCGTCTTTTTTGGCAAGATATAATCCACGAACTTCGTATATTCTTCAGTTCCTAATTTTCTAAGCAATAGACGTAGCTTTTTCGCTTCTGTCCAATTTTGACAGTCTATATTAAAGATGTCTTCATGTCTTCTGAAGTAATCTCCAAAATTGTTGTCCTCATCTAGATAATATTTGAAAATCTCTATGGTATTCCACACTGCATCTTGCTAAAATGTTGCTTCTTTTTCAATATCTAACTTCTTGTTGCCTGCTACTTTCAATATTAGTTCCTGGAGCTCTGTTTGTCTATCTTGATTTTACTTTTGTGTTTGTAATAATTGCTTTTGCCATATTTCTTGTAGCTGTAACTGTTGATCATTTTGGTCCTTTATTAGTTCTACCAACATATTTTTAAAATCCTCCATGATAACTCAATTTTCTGTATTTTTACTCCTCGAAATTGTTTGTCGCTAATTTTTTGTTGGACGACGAGGGAAGAATTTTTTCTATTTCTTTTTTTTTTTTCGTGTGAGTTCTAATCACTCGACGCCAATTTGCGTGTTGAACGTCGAGGGGATGTTTTTCTTTTGTTGATGCTTTTTCTTTTCCGCTTTGGTTTGAACCTTTGTGGCTAAGTTGTTGTTGGTTAGGCGTACGAAAAGTTTTTCTTTTCCGCGTTCGCCAAGTTGTTGTGGATCCCGCGTGAAAAATAGGTATCCAATAAATGACAAACGCAAGTATTTAAGCTAAGAAATTAAATGTATTTACACAAAATACAAAAGGTAATGCTGTTAGTAAAATCCAGGAACACGGTTAATAGCAAATATAGATAGATATATACAGTCTCGAAGTAGGATTCCTTAGAGTCTACGTGCTTGTAACTGACTTCCACAAGAGGTTACTTCACTCTATCCGACTACCGACACTCACAGACGACTCTTGTACGACTCTTCTTCTCTGCCAGACTGTGGCTATTTTATGGCAGCAGGACGAGTCCATTATATCCAAAAAGGGTGGACCCCATAACAGTTACTTTGCATATATATTTACGATAATTGAACAGAATCTGGATATTAAAACAGCTTAAGTTTTGCGTGACTTTCCATGAAAGATTCAATATGAAAATAATCAAAATATTATTGACCTCACCGTTTAATAATGGAACTAGTTTTTCACAGGAGTAAGAAATCCTGAGTCTATCTGTATATTGTCGCGCGATGTCAGGTACATGATTTTATCACGTATATTAGACTATATGGCTAACAGCTGACCATAAATGCTTAAAAATAACTGATCTTTTGAGATCGTACGCAATTATGTATTGGTTAATCTAGACTACAAAATAAAGTATTTATAAGCTGGTCATTTACCTAAATTTATAATAATTAAAATTCAAACGTATATATCAGTCAGGGCACTTCTTTTTACGATGGTTGTTAAAAACAGGATTATTAAATATTTTTATTTTTTTAATTTAAAATGTATTATAATTCTCTGAGAGATTTTGTTATTTATCTACAAGCTATGTTTTATCTGTAAATCTCGGGGAACTTATTGTGAATTTTAAGTTTTCTTAACAATAAAATAATTTAAAAATTTATTTCAGAAAAGAATGTGCTGTCATTCAGAGGATCTAACAATCGTTATGCAGAAATTGCGCTTAATCGACTGCGCAGTAAGGAGTTTTGTCAGTGCATGCAATGAGAATCCTGGAGATAATGAATAAACTAAACTTACTGACTGGCTTCCCAAAGGCATACTGGCATTTGCGAACAATGGCGATATTGGAAAATATCCTTATTCTCTCATGGCAGTAATCATTAATGCAAAATTGAATGTTTGCAATGGAACTACGATAATGGTTCCACTTCAGCGCAAGATCTCTGGGCTATTTAATGATTAATGAAAAGAAGGTTTTCAGAACATTAACTCAGTGAATGAAAAAAGTTTAATTCCTGCCAAAAAATATACGTTTTGAAGGTGATCATAGGACAGAAGAGCTCAAATAATGAAGAGGCGAATGAAGCAACGGACGTAATAGAAAGGAAGTCAACACAGATTCTTTTATAATTCCTCATCCAAAGTTGAAATATGGGGACAATAATTGTATTCGTGAAGGATTTGCTTTCATTCTCCTAAGTTTTATGCAACTGTACTGTTTTTTATAACTAAGGAAGAGGGAGTACATTTAATTGGACCATTGTATATAAGAAATACAGCTTATATAGATTATATTCATAATTAAAGCAATGTATAGTAGATTCGATACAAAACTGTATTTCGTTGGCAATTGACTCATTCTGTATTCTTATACAATACTTAAAGAGTCTTCGGGAGTACGATAGCATGTTACTTCGGACGGATGCATTAGATTCAGTACGTATTGAATAAGATAAAGTCATTTGTTTTGTTCATTGTAGAACAATGGCGTATACAATTTTGTCATAGATGATTAATACTGTCGTGAAACCGATTCTCACTGCAGGTAACGCAGTTGGAGACTTGTCTTATAAATAAATATCACATATGAGGCCTATCTGGTAAGTGACATTTTTATGTATTTCTTCCTAGTGCCAGATACTGTGATTGAACGCAGTTGAAAACTGCACTAGAATGTGGCAGAACACAGCATGTCTATCCTGATTTATTTCAGCCATCGTGCCGCTTCAAAACAACAAAGACACCCGAAGCAACAACAGAAAAACAATAATAATAATGACACTATTAGTAGTACTAACAATAATAATATGTTCTTGATCGGCAATAGTGTGCTAACATCATAGCTTACTGAGGAAAGTTTTGATATACTTTATATATATACTATATATATTGGGACATGTATTTAAATATTTGAGAATAACATTAATCAGAGATCATCTCAGCGGGAATGGTCAAAGTGGATTAAATTAACTAAACTGAATTTGTATTTAACTGGGGACATCATAAATGTTTATGCGTTGCATTCTTTTTTTAAATCTCATCATTTCGTTCAAGATTAGATGTTAGACAGGTGTCCATCAATATATATATATATATATATATATATATATATATATATATATATATATATATATATATATATATATATATGTATGTTCGTGTGTGTGTGTGTATACGTATGTATATATCCAAGAACAATTTTATACGTTGCTCTCTCTCTCACACATTACTGTCATTATTATTATTATTATTATTATTATTATTATTATTATTATTATTTTCATTATTCGTCCTATTCCTTATTATAATACACATCGTAATGAAATAATCTATGCGTCATTAAATATCATTGTTCTAATTAGAGGGAAGAATGGAAAAATATATTTAAAGACTTTGCTCACATCTAAGATTAATTATAGAACGAGGTAACGATTTTAACAAATCACTGTGGAGGAAAAAATAAAATGTTTCAGTTGGGCAATATAAAAGACTGAAAGATCTGAAAATCCGAAGATTGATAACAAATGGTGCTAGTGAAATCCAAACGATGAAAATTTTAGAGATGATTATATACTCGGGCTTATTTTCTGTTTTAATAGTGAATGAAAATGTTATTCAATATGCGTAGAAAACTACTTCATCTGACAAATATTTAATATATTCTATGAGAATTTATTTAAAATTCGAATTTTAGCAAAACATGACATCAGAAATGTTTGAATGAGACGAAAAATGATAGCCACCTCTTTTCATATCTTACGTTAATCCGTAAAACATCGAGTGAAAGAGCCAAAATTTGAAAGGACATCGAGAATACATATTTTTTAGTAAACCCTTCAGTAAAAGACTTTGTCGAATTCCCGAAACATTCCTTAAATATTCATGAATATTAGGTGGTTGAAACAGAAATTAAATTAATTGGTATTTTACATAAGCTTTATGTTGGTTTACACAAGCCCTTAACTTCATGTCTAATAATAATTTAATTAAAAATACAATGTTACTTAGTTTTCTCTACTTGGAGTGTACAAAATACAAGCGATAATTGATCTTTATTAATTGGGTCAGTTTGTGATTATTGACGTAAATTTCATTGAATGCTACACATATAATATTAAGTGTATTTCCTGTTACTCCTTTCTCCGACAACTTAGGGTCAGGTTATGTTTTTGGTGCTTTTTATCATTGATAATTTTTCATAACATTCAATCTAAGTTGATTTAAATGTATGTACATATTGAATTTATTTTGGTTTAATATTTTACGCAGGATATTTACTTTAATAAGAAAGCCATTAATTTTTTATTCATATTTCTGAATTGGTTCTGTTTCGGTTGTCATCAACAATACATATATTATTTTGTATATTTTCTCTAAATTGACAAGATATTATTTAACACCGGCTTTTATTCTGATAAAACCGCAGAGATTTTCATGAAGCACACCATTAATGGTCATTATGATAGTGATATCGTTACAAATGTCTGCAATCAAACCTTCTTAGACGGAGGTAAAAGTTTCTATTTGGGGGATTTTATTCGGTTATGGCTAGGGCATTAATGCCAGCCTGTTTGATTTTAAATGAATTTGCGTTGATCACATTTTAAGACTACTCACCGTTTATGGCATACTGAGAAAAATACCGAAAAATTTAATGAATTCACGACAGGCAAGGCGATAATGCGTCTAAGATTGGGTTACTTAAAATTCTAAATTGAATTAGATCTCAAAGTGAATGATACGCAAAATATTTTATATACTCACACGAAAGTTTTAAGTAATTAATTATTCCCCACGTACATGCATGCAATACAATTAAAATCATAAAAGAGAATATAGCGGCAAAATAATCAAATTAAATAGAGATTACCTTATAGGAATTAATCCTATTTTTATTTTTTCAACCAATAAATAATTTTTTTGATAAACAGTCATTACAATGGAAAATACCACCAAAATACTTGCGTTATTGTCGATATACATGTTACTTTTTAACTAATTAGAAGATAACAAAAATAACTCCCTTCAGCACTCATGCAAATTTAAGTAAAATAATTCTCATGAGACAGTGTGAAATTATTTTCTAACTAATGAAATTTCTTGTGTTCAAGATTTTCTTGCAAATCTTTGAAAAAACTCCCCCAAAATTTGAGCTCTGATAATGGACGTGTTCATTATCAGTAATACCGAATTATCTCCTTTCCTTTTACTAAAGTTACTACTTTATTGTTTTTTTCACGTTTTATTTAATTTCCGTGAATTCCCGTCGAATTAATCTTTGGCTGTGTGACCAATAGGATGTAGATCAACTCTTCGGTCTCAGCATTCTTTTTCACTACCCAGGCTCTCCTACTTCCATAACATAATTAGAGTAACGGTGGTTTTGTCTCTCCATATCTCCGTACTAAGCCCCTTATATCATCCTCTCTGTCCTTTCTTTTTTCTCCGACTAACTCGCACCCCACTACAAAATGATACCATATACAGTTTGAAAACACCTGCAAATTTTAAAATTAAAATTCGTAGGTGTTAATGGTCATTAAGTAAAGGTATCTTGATTCCAATTGTAAAGTATAATATATATATATATATATATATATATATGTTTGTGTGTGTGTGTTTGCGTGTGTGTATGTGTATATACATATATATATATATATATAGAGAGAGAGAGAGAGAGATAGAAATAGAAATAAAGAAATAAAAAAAGAGGGGGAAAATGTGAATAAATCAATTAAGAAAGATATACGACATAGATAGCTATTAAGAGTGAATACTATTTATTAACACTATACAACATCAATATTTGCACAGGATATATGTCTTGCAAGAAATATTTCACCTGGAACGATTACGGTAAATGTCTTGTAATAACCATAAAAATAAATAACACACTGTTTTAACTAAAGATTTCTTTATCTAAGATCCGTATTAATTATAGGTTTATTCACATAACACATCTTTATTGGTCGGAGATTGAAAACATTAATGGGTAATCTTCAAGAATGTGTACACTGTATCCAATCAAAAACTGAATGATATAAAACAAAATAACTTTTATAAACACATGAATATATTGTGGCATTAAAGTTTGGACCATTTTTAATCTTCTATGGCAACATATTTAAATGCAGTTTCAGAATCTTCTGAAGCGATGTTCTGGGGATGCCCTGTTAAGCAGAGCGACGACAGGTAGAAACTGATGGATCCTCAAAGACAATCTACCATACAGTTTCCACCGTTGCGTAAGTGCGCCTGGTGCGCTTAGCACTGCTTCCCAGAAGATCGCCGACTGATTCACTTCCTTCAAAACGAACGATTATGTTCTGAATCATGCTATCGCTAGGAGATTATCTGACATTAAAATAATTAAGCTTTCAATGGAATAGAAAAAAAAACCTCATTGATGGACATCAAACATAGCCATTTTAATATCAAACAGATACTCTATAATCTGCAAAAAAAACAAAACAAAAAGATTTTGAACGAAAAAGTTATGAAGTTTTCAATCCTTTCAGTTTTTCAGTGGCCACCCTATATTTCATACGAGCAGCACGGTCCGGCGTTGCCTGTGCTTGATTAAAAAATCATACGACTTATACAGCAAATACTATCACTTGACTTAAAATATTTTTCCCTTCCTTGCCTTTACAGGAGTGCCCTTTTGCCGTGCTGATGTTGCAGCATGCCTTACTTCTCGCCTATCTCACACTGCGAATTTTTTCTAAGCTCTATACTAAACATTAAATCTGTTACAAAAAAAGAACTAAACAAAGAAAACACAAAACGATAAGCTTTAAAAAAGAACTCGTAACTGGAACAACCGAATGAAAAAACAATCTTAACAACAAATACTTTTTCACACCAACCCAGTTCTGTGGAATCAGAATCAACGTTGAGTTTAAGCAAGCGAATGAGCCAATTGGTGGAAAGTGCCATGCAGATTTAAATTTTTCCCACTTGTGACGAATGCAGCTATTGATTTGTTTTGCATGCTAGCATGCTAGTTAATATTCGTGTCAGTCAGCTGTTGGCTCTCACGCTGGCCAACAGAATCTTCCTGCCTATTCGTGGTAGCCAGCTAAAGGCTTTCACTCTGGCCCGTAGAAAATGGCCGCAAACTACATGAACACTGCCGTAGAAGCATGAAAAAATCGATTATTTCCACTATCGATGGCAGTTTGGAAATACAAAGTCGGTTTGGCTTTCCCGCTAACTTGGAGCATGTGCATGTAAATTTTGGTGCAAATCCGACGAAATTTGCGTCCGTGCATTCACACACACACACACACACACACACACACACACACACACACACACACACACACACACACACATAGTTGTATAAATAATATGTAATCGGAAAAAACTGGAATATTAAGCACAGGATGAACAACAAAAACAGGGCAGAATTGCGTTTTCAATACACAACAAGAAAAATGATTGTATGAATTTAAAATCTATGTATATTTTGGAAATGTTTTTCGTTCTGTGCACATTATCTTTGTAACTAGTTAAAGGAGAGTCTTATCTTTCAATCTCTCTCTCTCTCTCTCTCTCTCTCTCTCTATATATATATATATATATATATATATATATATATATATATGCGTGTGTCTATGTGTGTGCTAATAAAATGTATGCATATTATTTTTTATTAATGAATTAATAATTTTATTTTTAATCCGATATTTATAATGTTTCAAATGTTATTTTAGTTGACATTTGCTATTTGAAATAGACACTCAGTTATTATTTATATAAACTATGTAATAAAAATGGCGCTTCTATTTTCAATACGATGTGTCTACTATAATAACGTTTGAAATTTCGTCAATAATTATATATATATATATATATATATATATATATATATATATATATATTACCAAATAATGTCCATATCTTTTAACAGCAAAGCATAATTGTCCATCCCACAAAATGCAAAATGTTTAATATTTAAAACAGAATAAAAAAACAAAAACAAAAAAAAAATACACTAATCTATTTAAGTTAATTCTTTTCCAAGTTTTTTCAGATAAGTATTTTAGTAATCATGACACCATTTGCCGTAAGAATCAATGAAAAGCCCTTTGAGCTATTCAGCTAGAAATGGAACAGGTTAAACTCGTTTTGTATCTGCTGCACTGTCTTTCAAACCGAGCAATGCTAGAGAAAATAGATCATACAGCACTTCATTAATGGTGCCAAAGTTCATACTCTGTCTTCCATCTTTAAAGTCCATTCAAGATAAATCAAGAGAACGTTGATTATGTTTAAAAAAAGGGGGGGAGCAATAGAGCGGAAAACTGGATCAGGTACTAACAACAGCAAGAGGGGTCATTATTTCAACTTACAGCTGAATACATTTTTATTTTTCAAAGTAGAGTCCAGTAGATTCATAAATAACCTAGGAGAATTCTAGTAATATAACTTTAATCATTTCTAAAACTTAATTTAACAATTGCAAAGTATTGTTGTTGCACCCGGTATATAAACATAAACACATTTGTAAAAGCAAGCACACACACACACACACACACACACACAGAGAGAGAGAGAGAGAGAGAGAGATACACACACAGAGACGTGCACACACACACACACACACACATATATATATATATATATATATATATATATATATATATATATATATATATATATATATATATATATATATATATATATATATATATATATATATATATATACGTGCGTGTAAACAAACCTATAAATGATTCGATTAGTTTGGGGCATAAATTATACATAACATATATTAGTTTTTATCATATGCCTATTGATTTATAATTAATGCCGTTTTCTATAACGAAGATCAAGTAAATCGACTCGAATTTCTACAAGAGGCTTCACTCCCTTCTTCCTTAAATGACTCATAATAGATGCTAATATCTATTCATATATTCATAGAATGTTAAAAAAAAAGTAAAATCAAGCGTTGCTTTGGGTTCGAGATGTCATCTTCAGACGATCTATTTTGGTTACATGGGCCGTGTGACTCATTGCTGAAATCAATGTGCACTTCGTTTTATTGTTCCCAAATTTCTTTTGTCTTATAAATGTAAACAGGAATCGATCGCGAAACTTGTTTTTCTTTGAGGAAAAACTTAATGAGAATATCAATTAATTTATCATTAATATTTGAATGAAAACTATTGTGATCCGGTCATAACACTGAACGGAAAAAAAATTGAACCAAATGAAAAGTATCATTATCATTTAGACAGCTTCTTTATCGTCTCTAATCTCCGATATCACTACTAAAGGAATGTGTAATATTGGTTATTAATATTTAGCAGTTGATGATTACATGAGCTTAGTCATTAAAAATATTCTACTTTTTTTTACACCAGCATCAATGATGTTTCAGTAAATAGCATTTATCCCTTCATTTTCAAACTGAGTTTTAAAATTCTTAATATAAATAGAGGGGTTGGACAAACCAATTGGAACAGTTGCAAAATCTACTCCAATATTTCAAATACCTATTATATTAATAACGTTAACTAAAACTTCGTAATTGCAGGTTATATCTATTGCAAATACATTTATTTATCTAATTTACTGTTTTTGTCTTATTTTTAGAATTTATTAAAACTTAAGCTAAATACGTGACCGCACCGAGTTCGAAAAAGACGAAATTGTTGGAGTTCGAATGGTAGGAGTCTCAATCACTAAGGTTGGTGAACTGTTTGGTTTTTCAAGTGATACCATATCAAGAACACTAATGAGAAACAGGGCAAGACGTCTAGCAACCGTAGCGATTCGAGCCGGACTTGCAAACTTACTGACAGGGACTTGACGTGCATTCAAACGCAATGTATCAAAAAACCATCGGACAAATGCGGTCAAAGTGACTGCGGAGTTGAATAACCATCTGAATAGTTCAGTTTCTAATAAAACTGTTCACCGTGATTTCCATAACGCTGCATATCATGGAAGAGCCGCTGTGTGGAAACCTTTTCTCTCCAATCGCAACATTCAAAAGCGGCTGAAGTGGTGCAGAGATCACAATGTCTGGTCTGCAGACCAATGGGAGCCAGTCATATTCTCAAACAAGTCTAGTTTTTCTATTTTCTTAATTTTAGGGCGAATTTATGTGTGGAGCCAGCCAAAGAACGTACTACACTGACTGCCTTCATCCAGTAGTGAAGCATGGAGGTGGATTAATGATGGTTTGGTCCGCCATATCATGGAAAGGTCTCAGTCAAATAGTTGCCATGCATGGTAGAATCAACAGCAAAGATTACCTGAATATTTTGGGAGATCATGTTCATCCAATGGCTAAGACTTTATTCCCTGATGTTGACTGCATCTTCCAAGACGATAATGCTCCAATACATACCGCTCGGTTGGTTAAGAATTGGTATGAAGAACATGAAAGTGAGCTAGAACACATGGAGTGGCCTCCCCAATCTGAAGATATCAATATTTTTGAAAATTTGTGGTGCATTTTGGAGCAACAAGTTAGGAGCAGCTATCCTTCACCGTTGTGTCGTAAAGAGCCGGAGAAGATTTTAATGGAATAATGACTGAAAATTCGTCTGAATGAAGTCAGTAAGCTGTATGATTCCATTCCTAGACGTATTGAAGCTGTCTGTGAGGCTAACGGAGGACCAAATCCATATTAAATAAATTTTCTTTACATTTAACAAGTGTTCCAATTATTTTGTCCAACCCCTGTATATATATATATATATATATATATATATATATATATATATATATATCAAGCATTTTATATCATTACCTAATTACATGCTTTTACAATAAACGGTATACATTTTTCATTATCAAAAGGAGTTTTAAAATGATTAAAAATAATATCATTATTTAACAACAGAAAATGTTATAATATATATATATATATATATATATATATATATATATATATATATAGAAAGAGAGAGGCTTGTTCATTTTCAGACATTTCTATATATTTACCTAATTACATGGGTTTTGTATATGTTGCTTTTTAAATCACGGAATATCAAAGTAATTATTATACTAAATTTTAACATTACATCCATTTAATTATTACAATGATATCATAAAAATCAGTGTTTTTCTTTATAATTTCACTTAGTTATTTTTTCTTGTTTTTCATTTGATGTTTGTCCATTAATTTAATTGGGGTGAATATTCACGTTCACTTAAGTTAGACTGTCACATGGAATATTAAAAAACAAAATATAAATATGTAAATATCTGCTTTTGTTCTGCAAATTAATTTTCCTTAAGCATCGACATTCGTTATTAATCTCGAAGTTTTTAAATTTTCAAAATTATATTCATTCCCTTTTTTCTGTATGTCATTTAACGTTTCTTCTTTATCTCCTGCGAATCATCATGGATATGCATGGCTATAATGATGGCGTCGTTTCTTATTGCCTTCTACATGCTTGTAAAATGACTGTTTTTATTATAAAACCACAGAACATGTTTACCCTACTATTACACTAACCCCGGGTGAAAGAAATAGATATATGTTATTCGAAACGCGAAATGAATGTAAAGGAATTAACCGAAACACACTGATTCCATAGTCTGTGAATTACAACGACTGTACTTCAGAAATATAGCGCATTGGTTCGTCGTAGATTTACTTACTCTTTTGTATACAAAAATATCGAATATTGAGTTAACCCGCTGTTATATGTTTTGTAGTTGTATGAAGATTTCTTTTCTTTTTTTTTCTTTTTTTTTTCTGAAATCGAAATGAATAAAAACTAAAAGACGATAACAAAAAGTCTTGAATCACGATTTTTTAAACACGTGGGTGTTTTTTTTTAAATTGTTAAAGAGTTTATTTTCAAGATTAGGCATATAGCAATTTCTAAAACAATTAAAGAAAACCTTCCATCTATCTAAGATATCTAGACAAGATCCTTATGTTAGTCAAGAATACGGAAGTATTACATAAATTTCAAAAGCAATTCCACATCTCTGAACGTAAGTTTACACACGAAGTTAATGATAGTAAGAAAATTTCTATTTCTAGATATACTGATAAATACTAATAACAATAAGTTCACTATCTCCCTCTATAAAAAGAACTACCATCATAAATACGTGTACACTTAATTATTAGAGTGAATGACCTTTCAAATACAATTATAAAACCTAATGAACGGTGCAAAAATTAATTCATCCATAAATCAGATATTCTATAGTGAACTAATAAATATAAACCAAACTCTTATCATTAATAACTTCCTTAATTATGTTACTTATGAATAAATAAATTGCTCAATAAGGGACGTCTATACTAAACAAGTAGTACACTATTTACATTTCTCGGACTACCAACCTCATTTTTGTAGACATATTTATCACAACGTTTCGGCCGTTGTAAGCGCCGGCCATTTTCAGGTGGTTGGAATATCGAACTGAACCCATTATTTCTCTCGTTGGAATAGACTGTTCTAGTTCCGCGTGCCCTGTCTAGCAATCGAAATAAAAGCGCTCAGTTATACATTCCAACAATCCGAAGAAACCTGGAGCGTACGACGGCCGAAACCTTGCGGTAAATATAGCAACAAAGATGAGGACGATAGTCCGAGTAATGTAAGTAGTGTATATAATAAATCATCTCAGAAATGTAGAGAAATACTAAACAAATAGTATTTAATACATCTTCAAATAACTCTAAACATATCAATCATTTAGATCGTAACCAAATGCATTCTAATTATAAAAAATAAAAATATCCTAAAAATTTAATAAATTAAAAGTTTTAATAAGCTAAAGATTTTGAATAAAAAATAAATATAGATCTTAGTAAAAAAAAATGAATTATATACTACACTAATTCCACTATATCTAATAAAATTTTCGTATTAACACTGCCCTGCACACTAATGTGTTGCAGAAAACCAACATTGTTTATAAATATGAATATAATCTGGGAGATTGTATCTCTCATGGTAAAGATAATATTTATGTTGGATACACAACAACAATGTTGTCGCCGCAGCTAAGTTTTCATTTGAATGATATGTCTAACAACTCTAAATACTTACAACAAATACTTGTCACTTTCGCAATTCTGAAAAGTCGTTGTTGAAAATACCTCTATACATTTTCACGAAAAGAATAAATATAAACTGAAAATTCTTGAAGGTATATATATATATATATATATATATATATATATATATATATATATATATATTTTTATGAATAAAAATGAGAATAGGAAACTGGTACGAATACGTATTTTGCTTTGATAAAGTCCACATCGGACGAAACGCGTCTGCAATTACCAGTTTTCCCATTGTCATTTTTATTCATAGATATTGTCTTCTCTACCGGTTAAATCGGAGAAATTTTCATATATATATATATATATATATATATATATTAAGAAATTGAAATCAAACCTTAATAAAATTAATTATAAATAAATCACATATATTTTAAAATCTGTATAATAGTTTGAAATGCCAAGATTTGCCCTAATAATTTCTCTCTTTACTACTCATTGCGTACAAATTTCTCCAAAATAGACTTCGTTACCTTCTTTAAACAGTTTCAGCTGTTAGGCATTGACACAACCTCTGTCACTGCATTTAGAAAAACAAATTCAGAAAACACAATTTGTCTCTGACAACGATGAATACTATACTGTTTATTTTATAGTAAATTATATACTGATGATGATATGGACATGTCGAAAGTAATTGTAAATAAAAGAAATATGTGCAAACACGGCGATTTTCTCTCGTATTTCAATAATGAAATCAAAAACTTATCCTCGAGTAAGAAAGGATCTTGTCGAAAATGAGTAGATATAACGAAACATGTCATAATGAAAAACATAGTGCTGAAATATATATATATATATATATATATATATATATATATATATATATATACGCATATATAGACACACACACACACACACACACACACACACACACACACACATATATATATATATATATATATAATTTTTTTTATAAAAATATTATAACATAATCATTACAAAAATAGCCTATGGCTATTTTTGTAGTGATTTTATAACATACTTTTGTTATAATTTTTTTTATAAAAAATAATTATATCTGCTCTACTTTGTATTGAGCACTCTTTTAAGAATAGTAATTGTTGGTTATTGGAATTCATTCCGTATATACCAATTATATATTTGTATATATATATATATATATATATATATATATATATATATTGTATTGGTGCAGTAGACCATTATTCAAACAAATATTGTTAAATATAACAGGCAATGGATATCCTATGTTTGATCATGAGCCGTTTTAAACTCCGTATCTTTGCTTTAATTTCGGATGCATATTCCTGTTGTTTCCTCTGTTTCGTTGTACTGCAAGCAGATACATTCAGCTCTCTCTGAATACTCTGCACACTGCAGACGGGTACCCAAATCTCTGAAATGTTTGTACAAATGCCAAGCAGTTCTCTATGCTGTTTTCAAATATCTGGTGAAGTGAACTGTTTCATGGTACTTCATTTTCTTCCAGATGTTGCTTAACTGAACTTCCTCTACTTTGTACGCGACTAATTCAAAAATATAAAATTATACATCTATGAGTTAAAATGCTCAATATCAAGGAGAGAGCGTATGTAAATAGAAAATTGGAAATTTTAGCAAACCCCAGAAGCGGCAGACTGTTTCATGATAAACACAATAATATTCTGGCCATGTGTGTTTTTTCGTTGCTCGACTATGTATATATTCAGGTCAGTGATGCATTGTGGGAATTCTATTATATTGCATTGTGGGTAATGTATTATTCCAATGGTTGTTTTGGCGAGCGGTAACAATTGTGTTTTGAATTATTATCATTAGTAGTAATTATTGTGTATCCGAACGCGATTTCGTCTATTTATACTGTTCATAGTGAACTTTTTTCATTTATTATAGTTTATTTTAATTTTGGCTGTTATTACTGTGTTTTTTTTTTTTGCATGCGTTTTATCATTTGGTTTATTACTTACTTAGTTTATGTATTTATTTGCTTGTTTGAATTAATTTATTTTAGTTTAATTATTTCTTTTATTTTAAATATTTACTGTTATTTAATATTGTTTTTCAAAGCATGTATATATTTTTCCAGGATGAGGGGGTGGCTATGGTGACGTGGGCAGAACCTTAAGGATTTTTAACCGAAATGTCAGCTAGGATGACCAAGTGCAGTCATGTCAATAAAAAAAATGTCTGGCCTCTAAAAACACGGATGAGAGAGAATTCCACTTCATGTCTGAAGTACTCTCGCCATTGGCGGTAAAAAAAACATACAAAAAAACATAATGTGACATTACCAACTGAAGATATCTTATGATTTAAACCCCGGTCGGGTAACCGGTAAATACTCCTATTATATATATATATATATATATATATATATATATATATATATATATATATATATATATAGTTAGTTAGTTAGATAGATAGATAGATAGATAGATAGATATCACCACATATCCAATACTGAATTGAAATGGAAATCATCATGCGGAATTTATGATTGTCATTGCATGATATTCTGAGAAGTGTTTTCCGTATTATTCATAGATTTATGCTTTGTCAATTATGGCATTGTGCATCTAATATATTTATATTTTACACTTTTAGATTATTTTAAACTTTAGGCTTTATTCTTACTATTCGTGTGTATGAATGTATGTATGGATATCTATCTAACTATATATATATATATATATATATATATATATATATATATATATATATATATAAGTGATTAATTTTGGGGATTTAGGTTTATCTTATAATAATTCGCCGAGCCTAGACGAATCCTCAACAGAATGCAGAAAGCACTGGACGGCCGTTTCATCCTATCTGGGACTCATCAGCAGTACGCATCTACCTCGATAACGGTCCGGGTTCGATTCTCGGTAGTGAATGCGCACTGCAATGAGTCCCAGATAAGACTAAACGGACGTCCAGTGCTTTCCGCATTCTTTTGACAGTTCTTCTAGGCTCGGCGAATTACTATAATATATATATATATATATATATATATATATATATATATATATATATATATATATGAATTTACTGAGAACAAAAATATTATATAGATTCTCATGTTCACAGCATTAAGTCAAAAGAGGTCTCAATAACTAAGGTTAAATGGAAAGTCCTGAACCAACCTAGAACCTGTGAATCTTTGAACGAACCATGTTTTTTATGTTTGCAGGAAAAAAGTAAGTATTATTAAACTTTTGAACAATAGCCAGTCATTACAATTTTACTAAACTTTCAAATTCATAAACCGAAACGTTTAAAATTATAACTCACCACCTTTTATATATTTTCTACCCTCTTATATACCTTTCTACTAATCTATCTTATATTATGATTCATAAAATATTTTCCACATATATAATACTAGTAATACTATCAGATAAATAGATTTAAATCCATACTTATTCTATAAGTTATAGAGTCTGATAATAGGTCCAATATATAAAAGTTATATTAATATCTCATACATTTATATACCTTTCTACTTATGTCTTAAATTCTGAACTAAAATTTATTGTTTAAAAAAAAAAAACTTATACCAAGAAAATATCTTCACCCCTTAATTTATTAATTTACAAAATACATTCATTTATTACAATACTAATATCAATAATTCCAGCCTAAATATACGCAATTCAGCTCCGGCTTCTTTTTAAAGTTATCAAAAGAATATAAAATGATTGCTATAACAATCGTTTGAACTTATGCCTACTTCCTCTTTCATTGTCTTTCTCTCTTCTATTCTCACCTCTCTTTCTCCACTCCTCACTCTTAGGAGGCTTGAAAATGCTGTGTCTAAACCCTTGATGGTTGTTTTCAATTTAAATTTTTCGGGGCGAGCCATCACTTTAAGACCTCAACAATCTTTCACCAAATTGATATCAACAAACAGTATTGTTTTACTATGTCAATATTTTGCCTATTTTTTTTATCCTTATGCGTCCCGTCTTTAAATGTACGTTTTTCCGAAACAAATAAAAAAGAAGTGTTGTTTCACGTGCGGCCTACTTACAAATATAATGTTTAATAACCATTTTGCCTCTCACCAGTCTAGGTGCAATTAAATGCACCGAAAGGAAGTTACAACTTTGTTCTGAGTAAATTATTTTTGTCTATATGAAAAATTATGATACCCTCACAGACACGCTCACACAAACACACACACACACACTCACTCTCTCTCCCTCCCTCTTTCTCTCTCTTTCACACACACACACACACACACACATATATATATATATATATATATATATGAATCTATGTGTGTATGTATGTATGTATGTAAAGTAGTCTGTGATTTAACTAATATTCAACTACTGATCTACTAAGCATAGAATATATATATATATATATATATATATATATATTTATATATATATATATATATATTGACATTATATCTTCATAAATTAAAATATAGATTCACGAAAACTCCATTTGCGTAGGTATGGATAGCTGTGTCTACCATCAAAAAAATCTTCATGATAGTCGATTTTCATGCATTTTTCCTTTCATGTCTTTATTTTTTTGTGTGAGATATCTCATATTTTATAGGCATGCTTACATTATATCACAAAATTCCAAGTCTCCAAACAGATGGGATGAAATTTTACAAAGTAGACCAACAATGAATTGAATTGACAATCCCCCCACTACCACTGCAACGTAAATGAAAGAGGTTATACAGTTCTCTGTAACTATGGGTTTGTGTGAATGAACATGGAAAGAAGCAGATTGAATTATGCAATAGGTAGGATGGATGAAAAATTAACTAAAAGTGACATGTGCGGCACTCACAGAAGAGGATGTTGAATTACAATGAAAAAATCACCTAACTGTAAATCTACAGAAATCAATAGGATTCCTCACTCTTGACTCTAATATCTAAATATAATACGGAAAAAGAAGCTACCCAAAGAACTCCAAGAAATTATCAAAGATCCTGCTAAAAAGCTGGCATGTATAACCAAAGGAGTTACATTCCTTCTCCCCAGGAATGTTGACACGAGTGTCACAAATATCGACAGATAAATTACATGTCTTCCCACTAATGAAATCTGTTGACAATTATTTTGACAAAACATGCATATTTATGCTTACGAAAAAATCACATATTAATTCTTGAACAAAAATCTTGCAAACGTAAGTCTTACAGATGTAAGTTATTAATTGGATTATCTTGAAAAACTGCTTCAATACAAAGAAAAAGATCAGTTCCGCCTAAAGAAATTACTGCAATGCATTTGATAATGTACTTCATTTCTGTATCATAAAGTTTTTAAATGTGTCCAATTTATCATACATCATCAATTTCATCAGAAAACTTGTGTCCATATGGAAAACAACACTTCACCTCACTCATAAAAATTGAGTATAACAGTCTGGAGAAATAATCGTCAACTGAGGTTATTGAACACACACTTTTTGTGTCATGTTACTGGATCTAACTAACGCCTTTATCCACTGTGCCATGTGTCCTTGAGGACATCTGTGTATGAATTCCTGCGTATTATAATCCTGATGTCCTCAGCAACCATTTTTTTACAACTGCTCATATTGCATTTTTTGCTGTTGCCAATTTATATTTTTACCCGCGCTCATATTGGATTTTTTTTTGTTATTATCGCCTTTCTCTGACACTCCTTATTACTGATTCACATATTGTATTCATTTCTATGCTTGGTCGGCTCAGGAGATTTTTGTGGCCTAGCATATGTGCTGATTCCTTAAGTTTATGAATTTTCCAATGGTGTTCTTTGTCTTTGATCTCAACCTGATCCCACAGAGGGTGGTGTTCTCACTTTTGTCTCCATATATGTTCAGCCACGCCTGTTTTTCCACTTCCACTCGTGTTACAGCTTTCTGGTGTTCTTGAAGCCTTACCTTATGGGGCGGTCTGTCTGGGATAGGCGGGTACAAGTGGAGAACAACAACACTCAGAAAACAGTCTGCCTGCCTTATGTGACGGGGTTATCAAAGAAAATACAAAGGATCTGCGGTCTATATAACATCAGGACAACGTTTAAATCTTGAAGACACTTCGCAGATATCTCTCCCGAGTAAGACCGCTTAGATGTGAACATGACTAAAGACTGTGTGTACGCTATCCTGTGCAGATGCGGAAAGAAATATAAAGGGGAATGAGGCTGCCCCCTTAAGGTAAGACTTCAAGAGCAAAAAAATCTTTAACAAGAGGGGAAGTGGAAAAATCAGGCATAGCTGACAACATATGGAGAGAAAAGGAACATCCCCGCCGTCTGTACGATCAAACTGAAATCATAGACAAAAAACGCCATTGGAAAATTCGTAAAGGAATACATGAAGCCTTCTCTGTTATCTTACCATATAATTATCTCTATGTAAAAGAGAGCGAGTCAATACACTACAAAAATGAAAGAAACAATGAGAAATGAAGAATATGAAAGGGTGCGACAGATATTAAGAAATAAATAGAATCTTCAGAACAGAAAATACGGCCATCCTATTGGTTCAATATAGTTTTACCATCTTGTAATAGACTCTAAATGATATCAGACAATGGATTCTGAGAAAAGGAAACTTCTTTCAAAGCATAACAAGCATCATCTAATACCCTTATCTATCTATCTATCTATCTATCTATCTATCTCGAAATTCTCGCTACTTACATTTCTATAAATTTCGCGTAAGTGAAACCAACGCGAATTCGAACGACACTTCGATTAACAACACCTAACAATTTTTCAGTACAACTACCTAACATCCTAGGTAATACTTATTTTCTTTTAGTAAGATTCTACTGATCAATTGTTCTCACATTTTATATCGGTAGTACTATTTGTTTAAGACTCCTAACAATTCGTTTTCATTCTTTTTTTAAAAACTTAGCCCGCGTTTCCAATTTCCTTTCAGTTTTCTCTTTACCTATCGCTAACTCGGCCATCATATTATTCATAGTTGACCTATTTTTCTAATATAAATGTCATTGTTCAGACAGATGCATTTAACCATCGTTAGGTGGAGAATAGTTTTCTTCTGGACGTAACGCTTCAATTCAAAAGCCCAATGCTAAATGTCTAAGAAATTAAGATATCTACTTAGAATCCTTACAGAAAAATACAACTAAATATCCAAAAACGCGAAAAAGATAAAATTACAGAATAAAATATAAAACAAATAATTAGCAATTGAAAAAAAAACAAAACCTTCGTCGAGCATGCGCTCTCAGTTTGAATAAAGATGGATTTCTGCATATTGAAGAATAAAAACTTAAAAGTGTTGGTAGAAGCAGAGGAGAGGCGGAAGCATGTGTGAAAATTCCAAGAAAAGGGAAGGTAATTTTGTGAAAATATCGGTGATCAAATCTCGAAGGTTGAAAGAAAATGTCGATGCAAAAAAATAATTTAGAAATCTACAGAATAGAAAGGAAAGCACCGAATACTGTATTTGAGACGAAAGATATCTAGGTCACAGTGATTTTAGATTCAAAACTTTGATATTTCGCCATGATACATATCGTTCGCATTTCATATGAAAAAGAAAAATAAACATTGGCATTAAG
>CAHIKZ030005485.1:115000-140000 GCA_903632075.3 Acanthosepion pharaonis | reverse complement strand
GGATGTATATCCTAAATCAACATTTTATGTTATCATTAATGAAATAAGAATTATTGGCACTGTGCACGCCAACCAGTGAGCATTGCAATTTCCGTACCACCTGATGTAATCGCTTGACCAGTTTCATTATTTCTAACGTCTTCAAATATATCTATAACTACATGTAATAACAAAACCGATGGCAACATAATGAAAACTTAAAAGACTCTAAATGCAATCGGCATGATTCTATACACAATCCACTCTCTTTCGTTCGGTGGCAAGTGTAAAGGCACGAACGTAAACATAAAATTATTCTGAAGAAGTCCTAACGGACGAAACGCGTTGCATGAAAACTTTATCCACTTTTTCATACTTCTTTCTCCTAATAAGCCTGTGCATGATAGCACAAGTTTAGTTCGAGCGACAATGTTAAATGTTAATAATTTATTCAGTACATTTTATGTTATCATTGACTGTTACATTTTTATAAATATAAAACAGACAACCGTCATGAAACTCAAAGTTCTATGATTTGTATCAGTTAACGAAACATAATTATCTAGATATCATTTTTTCTTCGTGTGCAAACATTTAGTAAGTTTTGTGCTTCTGTTTAATTCATTGATACATTCCTTCTCCCCAGATTTATCTTAGAAAACTGTTCAAAATTCACTTACCATCCTAATACGTAACAACCTGTCTCAACTTGGCATTAAAATGCTTGGTTTTGTGAAGGGATGTTGTATCGTTCACTTCTTTTACATTCTATCTCCTGTTCCCATAAACTCTCTTGAGCCTTCTGAACTAAACAATCCTGGTTGTACGATAAACACAGATAAGAAATAACTCTGGCAATAAATGACAATATATTATCTCACTTCAATTGTTAAGGACTACTGACCCGGACATTTTCTTCCTGCACTTGTCACAAAAGATGTTAATCTTTCAGAAATTGTTCCTTACAACCCTAATATTTACAAAGATATATCCATTGTGACAAAAATACAAGAAGCTCATTCATTCAAAACAGGAATATACCAACATGATGTCGTATCAGAATCAGCAACAACAGTATAAAATATTTTCTTTTATGTGTTACGTTCCTCTTGACGTGTGCTATAATGTCTCTCCACAATTTATTATTCATTGTTAATCGAAGCAATATATGCCTCATACTACCACCTTGGATGTGCTCAGTAAACCATTTGCACGATTTTGTTAGGTAGGTAGGGGGGTTAATGATTCCCTCTGTCTATCTGGGGTTCAATATGCCCAGTAATATTGAATTGGTCATACTACTTACTTTATAATGTAACTGAGAAAATATAATACAGTTTCTTTTTATTCGAATTAACAGCGTTCTTTTTTAACCTCCGTTCTCCTAAAGATTTACGCATTGCGTATATGTTCCGTCCATATTAAACATAGCATACATCAGTCAAAACATATATCTGTCACTTCAAGTCTTAAGGCCACATCACGATGAAACACCGGATCCCTCCAAATCACAGACGTAAATTAACCTAAAGCTTGCTGAGTACCTAGATGGGTGACTGCTTGAGGATACTAGTTCCTGTAATCTTGGATGTGAGGTCTTGTAATGAATAATGGCTCGGCTTTGTTAATCGAATATCCGAGCTCCAATTCTCGTTGGGTTCGTTATATTCACGTACGTGTAAATAAATTTTCCTTTCGCCAAATGACATTATGCTGCGAATAATATGCAAAAAAATGCTTTCAAAGATTTCTTGGTACCAAACCAATTGTTTTTTTTTTCGGAAAGGTATAAAACGATGTAACACATTGACATACATTTATAGATGTCGTGTATTTATATTTTGACTGATTTAAATACGGTTTAAATACATTAATTAAGGAATAAAAATTACTCCTGATATCGGACATTAATTAAAGAGCAACGGAATTTTTTTTATTAGCAATTTGAATGAATCATTCAATGAATCAATTCACCATCAGGTTACAGTTATATATATTCAATTAGTTATAATTATTCCAAGACAGTTAAATTTCTTTAATTACTTAATTCTGATGTCTTCATTTCATAGCTGATTCATGTGCTTTCTCTCTATGTCAAACATTCAATCTTGAGATTAATAGTCCTTTTCTCTCACCTCACTTTGTTACCTAAGAAATTATTGCACAACTGCTATTAACAATTCTTTCATCTGCATAATCATGTTCAGGATGTTTTTCAAACAATAAATCTTGATATGATTTCAAGTCCTTTCTATTTTCTCAAAGTAGAGAATGAATATTTCTGATGGCGAACTCCATCCTGGAATGAAGCTAAAACGCTATCACGTAGGTAAACTCACATTACTGATATACTCCCTTAATCTTTATCATGATATTTTTCCACCGAGAGTTTTAACTTCTCGAGGCCCGCAATAAAGGATTTCCTGATGTTGATGTGCACGATGGAAAATATATTATATGTGGTTTGTGAAATAGAAAATCCAGGAGAAAGCTACAATCTCTAGAATATTCAAGGAGATATTTTTAGAATATTGTTGACTAGTGTTAAAAATCAGAAAATAGAACTGTAAAAACCACATCACTTGAGGACTTTCAACTAGAGCAAGGAGCAAACAGGATATCACATCTAACTGGAACGTAAAATAATGACATAATGAAGATATTAATATTTCATACTATCTCGAAAAGAGGTTTGGTAAGAATTCCCCATCAAAACAGGAAAGAGCGAAAACAATTATCGACCTTCCTGCCAATTTATTAAGGGAAAATATCATGTAAATCTAATGTCCCGGTAAATGAATATTAAAAAACCTGTTACACGGAAAGGGTTAATATTACAATTATTATTTTCATATTTATTAAAAAAATCCTTACACAAGTAACTCTATTATTGTGTCATGTATTGTCAAATTTAAATATTTCATCTCTTGGTAAATAACACACACGCACATACATCTTCATAAAAAATAAGCGTTATCCGACAGGAATCGAACCTATCTCCTATATGGAAACGTCATATAGCCTGAAGATGTATTTGTATCTATAAAAAGAATGTATAAATATTAAAAAAATGATTATATATATATATATATATATATATATATATATATATATATATATAAAAGAATAATCACACATAGAATTAATCAGAAGTATCAATGCGATTATTGGCGACATCCATCGCTAGAAAACATAATATATGCATTAAAATCCTGTTCATCCATAGTGCGAGTTTTGATCCTTGAAGAAAAACTTGTTGTCTGCAGTTTTTCAGTTTATTTGATGTTAAAATGCTAGTACTTACGGACAGTCTTCCATCCATCATATTATATATATATATATATATATATATATATATATATATATATATATATATATATATATATAATCTAGATCTTTTTTTGACACTAGTGCATTAAAGTAACAAACACATTCTTAATGAATGTTTCAATGCTAATATAATTGACATAATTAAGATATACGATTCAGTTGGCACATCCAAAGAATATAATATATTATTTGAGATATACTTTCAAGACACATCAGACAAAACATTCTACTAAATCGCATTGAAAGGATTCAAATTTCTGTCACACGCCACCACTCCAACACACATATAATTTTTACTACAGCGGCTGGAATAAATATATTTATTGGGTACAAGTGTTTCAGTATCTAACCGCGTTTTACGTTCATAATTCATCCTAGAGACCGTGACGTTCTATTGTACACAAAGAAAATGATATACATTCGATTACCATTATATATATATATATATATATATATATATAAATATATATAAATATATAAGGCTCAAACACTAATATTCCATGGTAATAATTTATTACATTCGAATCGTAATCAGGATCCAATCCATCAGACCAAATTTCAAAAAGGAATCGGAATATAACTTTTTGAATATTTAGGTCTGATGAATTGGATCGTGATTACGATTCCAGCGTAATAAATTACAATCATGGAATATTAATGATTATGCCTTTATATTATATTCTTACTCTGTCCTGAACATTGAGTTCTACATGTATTCGATCCTCTTTGAAATTTTATATATATATATATATATATATATATATATATATATATATATATATATATATATATAAATTATTTGATTTGACTATAGAGGTGGTATATAGTTTAGGTACAATGACACTGGAAGAGCCGAAAATAAAAAAGGACTGATGTACATAATTAGCCACAAGGAGGTCCTCAAGCCACCATACTTACTTTTTTTTAATTTTTATAATTGACTATTTCTTGACCGGTTACCATCCAAATCTATAAGACCTAGAATTATTGAATCAGAAATAATATATTTAAGTACATATCGCTGTTAACTCTGAGTTTCTTAACTCATCATGCATGTTTTATCTGAAGTTATCATTAGAAAATATTGGACTATATATTAACTGATTTGATAATTATTTCTGTTGTCAGATATCAGACTCTTTCTGGGTAGAAATTCCACTCAGTTTCATATAGGTTAAATTATATGAAATTTATGAAATTAGACTCGCCTTCTTTTATGAAATGTATGAAATTCGACTTACCTTCATATACGTTAAATTATATGAAATTTATGAAATTCGACTCACTTTCATACTAAAATAATACAATATTACTCGCTACTAATATACGTACATACATATAATTTTTATGTACGGGTGGCGATGAATAAATTGCCGTCTAAATTATGTAAAAATGCAAATAGCCCTGACGAAAACAGTTTAATAGGTATATTTACTAAAATTACATAGAAAATATATTCAAATAATGAAGTATAAACCTATTAAATAAAATCGCCACTGCGTCTTTTCTGGACGGCCTCCATGTTTAAGCTGTTGATTACTACTATGATCCTTGCCTTATGTTGGTGTTACAATTAGTGTTTTATGTCTCGCTCAACGGCGACCAGCATAGAATAATCAAGAGTGTTTCAGTCTGGAAAGTTAGGTGGCCAGATGTCAGGTATAATGGGATCGCAGAAATGGTCTGACTGCCATGACTGGATTCGCCTGCTTGTGTGGTATCTTGCAGATTGCTGTTGGTCAAATATAGTCTTTTCCAGGTGACAGCCTCCTGCCCCAGGGCAGCACAAGGGATATGATGCAGACCTCCGTGTTCTGTCTGAGGCCATCTGGGAAAATGAATGTAGGCATAACTTAGTCTTCACTAATGATCTACCTAAACACCTTCGTAATGACTTTTAGAAAGATCTAACATTTCTCCGAATCCGCTGCACTGTTCTCAGATTGACAATGAAAAACACTGAAATGTTCGTACTGGAACTTGCGTTGCGAATGCCAAGAAGTTCAGCAAGACGTTCCCAAATTTATGGTTGGGTAATTTACGGCATGGTGTTTTTTTTTCTCACAGACTGTACCAAAGTGTATCTACTGTACTGTACATTAAACAAAAATCAAAAACAAACAAGAAGCATGAGCGAAATTAAAAGATGCAAAATGACTACTTACTCGCGGGAACAGTTTTTAATTTGGGATTGGTTTGTCTATTTATTTACTTGGATGAATTTAGGTCAATTTATTTGTATATTTTCTCTTTTCGGTTTTTAAGCAACATAGTATTTTATTTATTTATTTTATTTTATTTTATTATTTTATTAGTGTATTTGTTTGTTTTTATTTTATTTTTTCCGTTTTTCATTTTTTAGGTTACATAGTAAAAATTTATTTTCATGCCTGCATTTTGAGATGATCTCGGATCTTTTATTCAATAATTTATTTTGGTCGGGGAAAGTAATGATAGCTTTTTTTTCCTCCAAGCAAAGTTTGCAAGTTTTTGATTGGTTGTTGTAGGCTGATGACTTTTTTCTTATCTTCCAAGATATTTTTGGTGTGATGTGCGTTTTGTTTTTTATTTCCCTACTATATATAAACTAAAATTAATTGAAAAAATAGAAAGTTTCCTAAAAAGAATGATATGACTCTATTTATAAGACAAATAGTATTAGATAATTTAATTTGTTGGCGTAATGAGGATTCAGAAATTTTATTTAGGGGTGTTGCCTTTTGTGATGAATGAAGAATACAAGTAAAATTTGTATGTGGCAAATTGAAACTTGGTTAAGGTTAGGTATGGTTTTTGAGGTTTTTGTCTGTTGATACTGACTTCTTTTTTATGCGGACATGTCATCAATGTCTCCTTTATCCGCGTCATCTATTGAAAATGGAACAGAACTTCAAATTTTAAGTTTAATTCAAGATTAAATTTTGCTTTTAAATATACCAATTTCTGTGTCGCGATGGAAACATCTAAAATATAATTATAATATTATGTTCTACTGTTTATTGGGCACTGTTTTTTTTAAAATAAATGCTAAAATACTCTGGATAATAAATCTATTTTTCTTTTTAATTACATATATATATATATATATATATATATATATATATATATATGAGGAATAGCGAGAGAGGATATTATAAACTTATTGCTTACATTGATTTTAAATCTATTTATATGCTATTGGTTCGTCTACACTTACGCTATGATTAGGAAATCCCTAAACTCAACCAATATCCAATTAATATTGTCGTATGACAGTGTAATGAGAATTAGTCACTATTTAAGTCTGCCTTGTTGTTAATTAGCGCTCAACAAGACTGTGTCTGCGAAAATAAATTTCCTTATCATATAATTTGCTTCAGTTAATATTCACAGTCTTGAGTTTGATGAAGCGAAGCTAATCTTAAATACACAGAGATAAAAAATATTCATGTTTAATTAATTACTTCATATTATAAAGAAATGTTTACATTTTTTCAGGTCCAACGAATGAATGTATAAGGCTTTTATAGAATTTAGTGCCACTGTTGATTATAATGAATTATTCCGTTGATAAGCATGGAATGTTCATATTGTATGACTCTATTTAAATTTCTTATTTTCATACAAGTGTTTACTGTATATATTCTCAAAGAAAATACACTCGCTGTGTTCTACATTATCAAAGGATTATTTTAATTCATATAAAAATTTATAAACATAATAAAGTAAATAAATATCAAATGGACACAATTCAATTCTAATTATATCATAATCTAGTTATCTCCAGCTAACGATGATTAAATGCATTTTTATGAATTTAGTTGAGTAATGACACACATAATTAGGAAAATCTAAATCAACATGAAATAATATCATGGCTGATTAATTACAATATTAAAGATGGATATAGATGGAAATTCGTACAGTGGTGTAAGTTATAAGAAAGAATGCAAATGAATTGTTATAAAGCTTGAAGAAAATGGTAATTCAGACAAAAAATACCATAAAAAATAAAAACAATTAATCAGTAGAATATTACATAAAAATAAAATTACGAAAACCGAATAACGATCGATCACATTGTGAATTCCTAACATTTAAAACATGTAATAAAATAATATACTATCACAGGAAATACATACAAATTTAAAAAGGGTGAATGGAGATAGATAGATAGATAGATAGATAGATAGATAGATAGATAGATAGATGCAGAATTAAAAATACGAAGTGAGTTTATGTATATAATTCTCGTAATTAAATGTTCATTAAGATATATAGTTGGCAGTTTGAGCCCTTCTCTTACAACATTTCACAATTCCTGGCTTAACTATTATTTTCACGTTTGGTTTAACTTATAACAAAAGCGATAGAAAGATAAAGTAAAATAATCTACATTAATCGGCTTGATTAATAATAAATAAAGTTCCGGGATCCCTCGTTCGTGCGCATGTGTAGCCGCACCAACATAACACATTTTGTCCGATGAAGTCCTAAAGAACGAATCGTGCCAAACTGAAAAGAAATTCCCCCAAGATATATATAATATATATATATATATATATATATATATATATATATATATATATATATATATATATATATATAGTCACAGACTGACTGTTTCGCGTTATCACAGCTCATCCGTGTGGCTAGACGTCCATTTGCCTTTAGCTAAGATAGGATCCCGTCTGAATTGGCGTCAGTCGGAGATTCTACCTCTAAGCAGACGGCGTACGACAGGGATGAAGGTGAATTTAAGCGTATTTTATTTTTTAGATAAATACACAGTGACTGAGAGGTCTCAATGCGCTGTACCGAAGAGTCTGGCTATATTAGCCGTAATAGTCACTGTTTTACAAACCCTCACATACTACCCCAGAGAGCTGAATCGAAATAAATTTTTCAGGAGCATATGTTATCAGCCACAAACTCAGAGAAAGTTTTAACTTACACCGCTGTACGAATTTCCATATATAATTATAAGCAAACCGAAAGAATAAAAACATTATAAAAAATGCACACCACCAGTAGACAAATGAAAAAAAAAAATTCTTACAACAACTTTAAAAGCTGTAAAGTTATAGTTAGAAATAATAATGCATTGCGTAGAACAAAATTAAATAGGGCAACTATTATTTACAAATATAAATGACCATTAAGGAATCGTATTCCTGATCAATCAGAATTCGTAAACAATTATAGAGGACACGCTACAACATATTTGACAATAAGAATCACATCTCCACCTTTCTGACTATCGCCGAATTAGATCTCATTTAATATTCATAGATAGCTATCGGAGACATGGACACAATATCTTGACCGTGTTTTGAAAAATGAAATCATTAATTAAATACATACATACAACAAACTATTTCTTATTTAACAGTTAAAATATTCAATCCTTGAAAATTATTAAATGTATAGAGGAAAGCCTTCGGATAAAAAGAACATTCGGACAGTTTTATATAATTTATCATCTGAAAAAAAAATATTAGACCGCATGAGAAAATGTATAAAAAAATGAATAAAAACAACTTGTCTGTCGTATTCAGTGAAATGTGCATGAAAGAGGAATTGCTACTTAAATATACACATGCACACATATATATATGCGTGCGTGTATATATATATATATATATATATATATATATATATATATATATATATATATATATATATATATATATATATATACATTCACGTAACGTTTTTTGTATATCGCACTGTGAAACAATATGAACACCATTATCCAAGTATTTGTATATATCTTCACAAAAACCTTTCTTATAAATCTGTATGGGTATCAAACCACCATTCATTTCTGCTGAATGAGTCAATAAACAAAATATATTTAGATGTATTTTAATTTGTAAATATTTCAGGTAATGCTCAAATGTATTTGGCGTCACTTTATTCTTTTAAACAATTTAATTCTATTATCTATCATAATCTGTTCATATATATTTATGTATCTATTACAGCCTGTTAATTATCTTTCTATATCAGTCTTTCATTTATCAATCTATCTCTGTATCTATGTCACTCATTTTATTATCTGTCTCCTTTTGATCACACTCTACCAATCTATTTATATCAGTTTGTTCATTACCTATTTATGTATATGAGTTTGTTCATTAACTACCTATTAATTTCAGATTTTCATTATCTATCTACCTGTCTCTCTCTCTCTCTCTATATATATATATATATATATATATATATATATATATATCTGTCTTTTTATTATCTACATATCTCTGTTAACTATCTATTTTATCTATTTATCTAATAATCTTAGTATTTTCTTTATCTATTTATCTATTAATCACAGTATTTTCATTATCTACCTATCTCTCTATCTATCTAGCTTATTTGTCTATTCCTTATTTATCTATCCAACTATTTATCTCAGTTTTTTTTTAATATCATTTTGTTAATTATCTATGTACCTATCGTTGTCTGTGCATGTCCACATATATCTCATCTTGTTAATTATCTAAGTCTCTTCGGATATATCTATCTATCTATCTATCTTTCTATCTATCTCTATCTATCTATCTGTCTGTTTGTCTGTCTATCATAATGTGATTTTATATATTTTGTATCATGGTCTGTTTATATCTATCGATATATGTGGGGGTTTGAATGAATCTTGTACATTTTCTCGATCAATGTCTAAAATAAAATAAGAATCCTGTTGTTTACGACGCTAAAACCGGTGCAGAATTGCTTTTTTAAAAAGTCTGGTGAATTAAATATAAGGTTTATAAATTAAACAGTCCTGACTCTGCATAGCAATCGAAAGGATTCGTGCAGTCACGTAGCGAATAAACTGAACTCGTCGGCAAGCGTTTCAAAAACGAAGCTCACACTACAACGGTGTCGTTAAAGAAAAGTGATTGGCCTGTAATAGATCCTCTTTGAAATGCCTCTTGTCAGTAGAACAAATCCACAGGCAATTCCTTAATGGCGCTCCATACGTGTTTCACGTTTTTTTCATGTATTTTGAGACATGCGCAATTTAATTACCAACTGCTGGCCCCTAGTTAGCAAACATACGGCATCTGCCGGGAGTGCCTTTAACTAGATTTATCACCCTGGGCGTGGCCGGCCATTTTGGAGTGGAACTGGTTTCATTTTATTGCGATGCAAAGAATGCCAACTTATATGACCGTGTGTGAATACAAATATTACTCAAAAGACCAAAAACGTGCATTTATCTTTGAATGAATGAATTCCTTCTTTTAAAAGTGTCGCTTTGGTGTTAGACATTGATATCAGTTAATGCATATATGAATATGCATATGTGGTTCTATGCGTGTGTTTATTGGCGCCAAAGTAAATAAATATAGTCTTTGATCAATATTCCTATATGGAACTTAACGCCGAAAAAGTTCCTTATGTGAACAATAGTCTTGAAGCAACATAGATATTCTTCTACAGAACAAATCTCTTAGTACGATGGCCAAACGTTCGAGCAACGAGGCAGATTGAATGAAAATTGGAACAAAAGAGACTTTTACTCAGAATCAGAAATAGACAATTTATATTTTGCTGAATATAACTAGGAAAGTGACTTGGAAAAATTAGCACTCACAGGATATATTGAAAGCAAGAGGACAAAATGATAAAACGGCTTCTTTTTCTTCTTCTTCTTCTTCTTCTTCTTCTTCTTCTTCTACTACTACTACTACTACTACTACTATATTTATTACTCTTAGCATCCTTCTGTGTATTTTAGCTGCCATCCCTTCATACAAGTTCGTTAAGAAAATTACTCGCTGCTTGTCTTCATAATGCCTTTTACTCAACAACTATCCTAGATATTTCATTCTGATTACGTTTCATTGTTTTTGGTATTTAACTTAACACTTACTGTTTTTTTATTCAATCAAATATCCGTTATCCACTGTGTAAGATTATGTATTTTTTTATATTTTGGTGCTTATATGTAAAGTTATTAAAGAATAAGTATTTTGTATTTTGAAGATATACGGCAATAAATGTCACGGTAAGAGATTTCATTTTTTATAGATAAGTGAATGATTTTATAATAAGTAACGGTAGAAAATGCTATATTACAATTGAAAAATTCACATTAATTTTCAGTTTTTTCTCCTCGCAATACATTCTTCTTCTTCTTCTTGTTTCTTTTGATTCTTCTTCTTCTTCTTCTTCTTCTTCTTCTTCTTCTTCTTCTTTGCTTCGTACGTTTGCAATCTTGTCACTTGAAACATCCTGTTCTTTATAACTCCTAGAAGGGTTTTTATTTTTGATATACCATTATACCAACTATTTTCATAAGATTATGGGTAGCGTATTAGCTGTTGTCTTCCTTTTCTTGGTTACCATATTTATCTGTGATTGTCAAATTCTCAAGGCCCTCTTTCCTAATAAAAAGCCTAGGAACTTCCAACTGTCTCTGTCTCCTTCTAATTATACGCCTTTTTGTGTTTGCATTTACCCTAAAACATCCTCGTAAATCTCATCATTTTCAGTTTATGGGGTTCTCAGTATCCTTCTATAAAACGAGGTTTATGTTGCTTCATATTTCTACTTTATTCGTGATGACATTGTACAGCATTAACATCCATGTAGGAGGATCGATATTGCTTAACATTTCCGCATATATTTTTATCCCTAACTAAATTTTCTTAAGAATTTGTATATCTTTTGAAAGCCAACTTTCGCTATTCCTACGTGTCTTCTGTTATTGGTCTCGCCCATATGGGCGAGTGGTTAGAACGTTCGCTTTCTGACCATGAGACACAGGTTCAAATCTAAACATGGCAATTTTTACAGGAATGTGAACTCATAATGATATCCTAGCGTGCGGCACCTTTGGAAAGTGGCTGTAAACCACACTACGGCTTGACCCAAGTATAGTGAAATTGACGGAAACCTTGGGAGCCGTCGGTGGTTGTGCCAGCACGAAATCACAAGTCATTGTTGCTGAGTGTTTGAACGTGATGACCTTATTGAGACTGTTGATCACATTAGATTTCGCGTTCTCTCACAGAAACTGTATCTAAATCCCGCTTAGCAAAGTTGGAGTATAAACAAGATTTCGGTTCTGTGGGTGTTGTACAATCATAAATGTTCCTGATCTGGCGTCTTTAAAAAGACTAGCATTCTTCGATTCGAGATACCACGGTATTTACATTCTTTCGTTTGTTAGAACATTTCTAATCTATTTTGCTACATGCTTGATTGCGGTGTTGTCAACTGGATTTTCGATTCTTGGGGTGTTTTATTCGCTAGCAAACAAACAGTCACAGTTCTTAAAATTGATGTTTAGTCCTTCATTCCTGCTTTTCTTTCCAACATTCTGTAGGTCTGTAATGAAGCTTAATAGGACTTCTAATTCTCTCAGAGTCACGATAGTGTAAATTTGAAGAATTCTGGTTAGAAAACGCACACTTGTCTTATGTCCATTTCTATTTTAGTAAAATCATTTTCTATCAGTAAGCAGACGGATTCCTCTCAATATAACTTCTAGAATATTCTACTGTATTTTCCTACATCCGAGTATAAATATAGCATCCCATGTTCCAATGTCTTTAAAGGCATCACACTCTTCCTGCCTTTTTTCCGGTCCCATTCTGCTACGCGCATTATTCATCTGAACTTGGAGTACAAGTGGTTCATTACACTGATTGTCCAATGGAGATCGCATTCATTTGGATCTGGTTTCTTAGGCAGTGCGAAGGACGTACTAAGCTATTCTGATATATCACTAGTTTCTTATATTTCATTTGTTATTCGAAAAATATTTCTAATACAGTAATCAATTAAATGCTACCAGAATTACTATTACAATCGTCTCTTTTCATGCTCTTTTATTCCAATTCAAATTTGCCAGTGCAGATTTTTAGTGTTTTTTTATTACTTCTCGGCCTTCCATTGTTTTCTTTTTCTGTTGTAGGATTGCCTCCTTCCTCATAGAATTGTTCTACGAATCTAATCGTTTATTCTCTATTTGGAAGTGTATTTAACATATTGTTTTAACCGTTTTGTTTTTTCATCCAAAGATTAAACAAATACAATGACCGTGAACTACTCAAGGAAAAAAGGGTTATTATTAAAAAGTAATGATGGACAAAGTGTTTGGTACTTATGTAAGAGATGGTTTAGTCGAAGCGTATAATATTAAGTAGCATAGATGGCGATCGCTACTTGACTTGATTTTGTAGCCATTATGAATGAGTCCAAGCTTTGAAAGAAAAGCATTTCTTGAGAAAAAAAATTGAGTTCAACTTTCTTCTTACCTTGGGAACATTGAGTAACAAAAAGTGTTATTCGACTTCGTAAATGCAGCATATCATAATCTATCTGTAAAGGTCTGAACTGGTGGTACAATAGAGCTTATTTTTAACATTTAAATCAAGAAACTGGCTTAAAAGGTTGAATCTTTACGAAAGATGCTCTGAAGTGGATAAGTCTGCACTCAAAAGAACCTGTAACACACTTTGACCTCTAGCAAGTTTGGAAAATTATGCATAAGAACATTCTGCTTAGATCCAGAAAATCTACAGCATTTTTGTCAAATCTGATTCTTGTATGCAAGAAGCCTGTCAGAATGATTTATATAACGAGCGTACCATTTCACCAGTATCTTTAACAATGCGTTCTATATGAGCGTTCCTCTTCTGTTCTAGGATGAACTTAAGATGCAATAGATACTCAAATCATAAAGCCTGATTTACAATGCAACCTTTCATCATAATTAAGAATAACAATTCTACATTTTACCACGCTCTCACTTTCTTAACTGATTTCTTCATGCATATATACATACACATACACAGACAAACATATATGGTTATTATTACTACTATTAGTATTATTATTATTAGCATTATTATTATTAGTAGTAGTAATAATAGCAATAGTTGTAGTTGTAGTAGTACGCAAAACGTTGTTTATTGTAGATACCAATATTTGAAATAGATGTTTAGTTTTCGTTTTAAACAGTTTAAAACATCTAAAGTCTATTTAACATATTGTTTAACCGGTTTGTTTTTTCATCCAAAGATTAAACAAATACAAGGACTGTAAACTACTCAAGAAAAAGGGGTTATTATTAAGATGCAATGATGGAAAATGTGCTTGGTACTTATGTAAGACATGGCTGTAGTCGAAGCTTATCTTAATACGAGATATCTTAACACGGAAAATATGCACTTCGGCTGAATTCGAACTTGTATCCCCTTTATTAAATCCCGTCTACATGAGTAATAAAAAAACATGCCTATGTTCATTAAATTTTTTTGGCAGTATAGCACGATAGATGAAGTGCATATTATTTGAAATAAAAACAGAACTTCCATTTCAAATACGAGTTATCACTAAATATTACTTGCACTGAATTACGTAGAAATATTGGTCCGTTCCGTGAAATAAAAATAAAAAACAATGATAGATATTTTACCATTGTGGTTCTTGGCAAGAATTTTCCAAGCTCGATTATCAATTATAAGTTTTATATCTTTGGATCTAAATTCATAGCGAATACCGAATACATAACAAAGCTTGTACACGTTTATTTTGTACTATGTGTTTATGTAAAAAAAATCATGGCAATAACTAAACAGAAATTTTTGTAATCAATTCATATATACGACGAGAATATACATAAAAGACAAGCATATGCACACAAGCATGCACACATCCTTCATTAATATGCACACGCATATATATATATATATATATATATATGACATGACATAAGAGACAATATATATATATATATATATATATATATATATATATATATATATATATATATATATATATATATGGGGAGAGTGATCACATTATAAAATACAGTGAACTTAGTAATATAAATATAATCTGTTAAAATGATTACCTACATGATAATTTTCGCAAATGAATTCTGCTTTCCTTTTGGAATCTGTACTATTTTGAGATTTGTGAAGTTCTTAGATATGTAAAGAATGAATCTCTCAGAGAAACCATATGAAGATTAGTTCTTGGAACATTATGCAAGAACTAATTTCCGGTACTTTAAAAAAAAAACAATATGAAGACTTTCAGAAGCAAAAATAGAACAGTGTGCAATTTCTCCACACTGAGAAAAACTAAATGAGCAGACATTCACTTTTTCAGAAAAAATATACACATATACGAAATTTAGCATATATATATATATATATATATATATATATATATATATATATATATATATATATATATATTTGTTTTTGTGCTCGTTTGTGTGCAGGCTTGGCCCCTCACTCGCAGTATTTGTGTGTGTTTATGTGTAGTTGCGTTTGTGTGTTTTTGCGTGGCGAAAGTTATGATTAATTTCATCACTAAATATTCAGAAATATTATTGCTATTTTTTACTTAGGAAAATAAATGTTACGAAATTTGTAGCGTTGATTTTCGTTCTGATATCTTCAGGCAGAACCGAAACAAACGAAAAGACAAGACACCAGCACAAAGCGTAAAGCAAAAATTACCATATTCTTCACTATCTACGTCTGTTCCGAAAATTACGTAGATATGTGTATTAAATAATTGCCAAAGATCGTGCCCGATTAGAAAACTAAAATCAACATTGTATATACAGAAAAACAAGAGAAAAAAATCTGTTAATGAAATACAAACTCTATGTTGGTTCTAATAACTGCGTCTCATCCTTCCACAAGCTTGATGGTAATTTCGTAGCACTTTGTTCTTTGTCGGAAGAAAATTCTAAGTTTCTTTTCGACTAGCTGTAAAGCTTCACTTTTTCTCATTTAAATTATTTTATAGAGACGAGAGCAAATTAATATCCGAATGAGGAGAATACGATAATTGTTAGAGTGTTTCCCATTTCAAGACGTAATACGAATCTTCATGGGGAAAAATGACACCAAGACTTTTTGAAGAAATGACCGTTTCAATAGGCACATTGAGAAATGTGAGTTTGTGGCAGTACTTATTTGCTGTTGTTTTTTCACTGGCTGGAAGATGCTCAAACGTAATTATCTCACTGCAATCCGATCAAACTGACAACAACAATATTATTATTGGAACAAAGCTCGCTATATCCACGGTTTCTGTACATTCATAGGCTTTTTCCCAGTTATCTTAGCATCACACCTTATCATAAACGTTTCATTTACATCGCACGTGATTATTCTATCCGAGAATGCCTCCTTTTCGTGTCGCGACTGTAAAAGATTCGCGACAAAAAACACCATCGAACTCATACTGTCCCATCAGAGAAAATGGCTAACACGTGTCGTGTTTGGAAACGAACTCAAGTCGAAGAGCAGTTGAGGTATCGGTTTTCAAACACTTAATAAACTCTTCTGTAGAAATCTTCGGCTTATTCTCCATGATGACACGGGTAGTGTCTGCAACGATGCCGTAATTTCGCGCGGAGCTTGCTTAATTATTCGGTTAAAATCACCCTGACGGTAGCTGTACATCTGAACAACCGAAGACCTGGAGCACGATCCAAATAAATGCTCAGAAATTATTCTCTGTCGTAGTTTAGACGCTTATTCTTTGGCGATATTCGTAGAACAGAATATAGCGAAAGTACAACTATTTGTCTTCCACATTGAAGGCATTCATTTGTGGACAAAAAAAGACCAAATTCTGATTCGCAGCTGTACAATGCAAGGTTTAAAACTAGAACACATTCGAAATCGACTGGAAAGATTCACCAATGTCAACTTGCGTTACGTTCATTTTTTAAACAATAAAATCTGTTATGTTTAGCAGTGTGTGTGTGTGTTTGTAGAAATGTGTGTGTGTGTGTGTGTGTGTGTGTGTGTGTGTGTGTGTGTGTGTGTGGTAGGTACGCCCTTCCTCAATTTCTTATTTACTTTGTACTGAGGTTTCCCAGCATTCACTTCCATAAAAAGCGATTGATATTACATAACGTTTCAGCCTGTTTTTCTAACGAGAAATTCCTATTTCATAGTACTTGCATTTGTTTTTTTATACATAATTTGCGAATGAAATTCGCGTTCAGAATTTAGTGTAGTAATTTACATCTTTCCCTAATATAATTCTCAGAACTTCAAGGGAACTACGCCATCAGTAAAATAACTCTATATTGTAAGTGAGACAACTACACAGAATTTAGATTAAATTATTTAAAATATGCTTTGAAAATATTTGACTAAATAAAACGACGAGGATTTGAATAATATCTCATATGCAGACAAAATTAATAATATAACATTTATCAACTAAGTATCGAAATACCACATCAAGGATTAAAACTGTCATGTAGCTAAGCGAAGGGTTAAAACAGAGAGCAAGCGTTTGGGTGCCTTTTTGTTGTGGTAGGATCCACCTAATTTGCATAGTGGAGTACCGACCATATAAATATGGTTGGTACCGGGAAGAGAGGAAGGAATCAAGAGATTCAATCAAGAGACTCTGCCCGACTGCGACTAAGTCAACACATTCTCCAGGAACGGTCTTCCCAAGAATATACAAAAGACTATATGTAAATATTGTGTACAATTTCTTGTTTCAATACAGTTTGTTCTAAGTACATTTTGTGTTGTATTATTATTCCATGCATTAGTCAAGTTTCAACACTTTTGTACAATGCACATAATGCTCAATAGGAATAAGTCGTATAAAGGGATGTGTTTGCTGGTAAGACGTGGAAGAACTTAAAGTTCAAGATACGAAGAGATTAGAATGCTCATTGCTTTTCACTTAAATATAATCTCATTCCCACAGACACACACACAGACACACACACAGACACACACACAGACACACACAAACACAAACACACACATATATATATATATATATATATATATATATATATATGTCAATACTTATTAGATAGAATATTGTGAATATTTACCCTATTCACTATCTTTAGATGATATACAGTGAATTTTCGAAACGAAATCGTTATGTAGTGCACGAGCGTAGATTTCTCTAGTAGCAACGCAAATCGCAAGTATGGCAATAAAAATTAGGACAACTGTCCGACTAATGTAGATAGTGTAAATATACATACCTAAAATGTAGTAAATCAAAATTAGACCCATTTTTCTGCTGCGATTTCTGCTTTGCATTTCTGACGTTTAAATTCGTTTTTTTTCTTTACTTGCCTATATTTGTACAGTCTGCGACGGAAAGGAAAAATGCATATTCTATAAAGAAAATATGTTTTACCCTGGTTCATAATACGCCAGGAGAAATGTCCTTGTCATTATTCCAGATATCCCATTTAGTACTATATTCCAATTTGAATATATTTTCCTTTTGTCGTAATGTTCAGATATTGCGTTCCATTTCAAAATTCTGATTTTTTTCTTCATTAATATCTCACGTAACAAACGCTTGACTTTCGGCATTTCTTGTATTCTGGTAGAATATATATATATATATATATATATATATATATATATATATATATGATAGATAGATAGATAAATATAGATACAGCCACTTTTATTCAGGGATACCCGTCTACTAAGGGCGACTAGTCGTTCCCCATTGCAGAAGCTTGCTCAGGCGCATTTGTGTTTATTCAACACCCCCAGAGCCCAGCTGTGGTTTAAACTGCAAAAGCAAACTGAGTAGCCCTTTTAACGTTTCCGGGAAATTGTTATCAGCAATTTGAAGAAGGCCAGCACACTCAATTCCTCGGCCACGATGGCATGTGACGTCGTGCTAGCCTAGCTATGGACGGCCTCCAAGAGATCTGTCAACCGAATTTCAATCACAAATCTTGGGTCAATCAGTGGTATGGTTTTCAGGCACTTTCCAATCATTCATGACACACGCTGGGATCGACATCAGTTTCCATCCAGAAAAATCAACCATGGTGCGATTCGAACCCGGGTGATATGCCTCAGAATGGCAACGTTTAACCACTAACAAACAATATATATATATATATATATATATATATATATATATATATATATATATGTTGTGTGTGTGTGTGTGTGTGTGTGTGTGTGTGTGTGTGTGTGTGTGTGTGTTAATCATATCACCTCAAGGAAGGCGGGAGTGCCACTAGCACGCAAGGGTTTACCGAGAGTGAAAGTAAGAATAAAGTGTTTTTAGAGGAAATAATAAATAGAAGGTCAGTGATCAAGTTCTAGACGTCAGATAACGTCGATTGACCTTGCATTATAATTTTTGAAGATTAAAGTTATCAAGCGAAGCAAGTAAGAGAAAGAGAGTTGCACTGTCGCGAAGTGCGAGAAGAGAAGCTGTTGAAGGAGAAGTGTTGGTCGAATTAAACTGTTTCGAAAGTAAATGGGTGGGACCGAGATATCAATCTAGTAGCACGGATGCATTTGGAACATCATTGACTATAGCTCGTAGGAGAATTTGCAATGAAAATATTTGTAGAAAAGTCAGATGCAAGCCACACCACGAATGTGAGAAATTAACTGGAGTCAAGATGGCAGGTCAGGACCTATCACCTTGCATATATGCCTTCTTATATATATATATATATTTATATATATATTATATATATATATATATATATTCATATATAGAAGAGAGACTCACAAGAGACGGAGAGAGAGAGAGGAATGGTGGAAAAGTAAATCAGGCATTAGATATTGCTCTTCATAGAATTTTTAGTATCACTGAAATTATGAAAACATTTTTTAAACAGACAACACTAATAGTGGTTTCTTATTTACGTGCAGTGCTTAAAACCTGAAGACAGTGAAACAGAATTGAATATGAAGACTTAATGCATGAACATTGGCTTGAATTTTTGGAAAACATCCTCTGGAATGACGAGGTTGTATTCGATTTTGGTTTCATCAATTTCTGCAACTGACATTACTGATCGTTGTGTGATAGTGATCCAAACATGACAGTTAAGAGAATGTCAACTCGACCAACAATGAGCGTCAAGAAGAATCGTAGTTACATAACTTCTGCGTTACATCATGAATAGGGGCCGCTATCTTCGAAAATTACGTGGGACCCAAGGTAACTGTCTGGGATAAATTTGGTGACCTCATATCCATACAGGATGATGCACCACGCCTTTTAGCTCTTAATGTGTGTGCGTGGTTAGATTAACATGTTCCAGGACGTTGGATGCCTTCCTTGGAATATGAAGATTTACTTTCATTTCCCTATGTCACAAAGGAAATATTTTATTTGTTTTAATAAATTAGTAATATGAATATGGAATTTATTATTCCCAATTTTGAAGGCCTACATTTTTCACGTTCCCTATATATATATATATATATATATATATATATATATATATATATATATATATATATATAGAAGCAGAGAGAGAGAGAGATGGATGGATGTGACAGATAGATAAATAGATAGATAGATAGATAATATTAACAGGTAAATATGCACATACATATATATTTGTATAAAAAAATTATTCCAAGTGGATAGAATCGAGGTAAATCTTAATTAGTGTTTAATATTACTTTTTTATATATATATATATATATATATATATATATATATATATATATATATATATATATAATAATAGCAGATATTCAAAAACATCTTTCGGTCGACATACAAGTATTTCGTCTCCAAGTTTTTGATTTTATAAGGAAAAACAACACATGCCTGATGATGAATAGAGGACTATTCGTAAGTACTACCATTTTAACATCAAATAAACTGAAAATACAGACATCAGTTTATCTATTGAGGATCACTTCACTCTATGGATTAACAGTATTTTGATGCATATATTATGTTTCTAGTGATGGATGTCGCCAATAATCGCAGTAATACTTCTGATTGATTCTATGTGTGATTATTTCTTTGTATATATATATATATATATATGATGTAAAATTATTATATATAATACATAAATCTAAAATCTGATAAATTAATGAAACTTTTGAACATCGGTAGTGATACTTTTAGTTTCGTTAATTCACTTCCATCAGTAATAAACTTTAAGTGACACAAAGTGAAGATAGTTAAATTGTTTTAACGTTTTGCCATGAAGATGAAGCAGGATTGGTGGCCTCAAGCTTGTATAAATACGCAGGACTTATATAAGTTGAATTAATATATATATATATATATATATATATAATTGCTTGTGAATGGGAAATATAATCTTTGATTTGTGCTTCGAAAGCTACTCTTCGTGTTGGTCATTCTTTCAGAGATAAAGATCTTGAAAAAAATACGACAGACTTCGGTAACAATTATAACATCGAGGAGCAGTAAGATAATATGACGATTAAATATAAACTGATGCATCTAAATGTATAAAGCAGACAACATTATTAAACTTGCTTCCACTTTACTTTTACTCTCATGACAATTGTTTTCAGATGCTACATCATAATAACAGATTTTCGTTCAGTCAGTTATGGCCGATGCGTGTTACATGCTTAAGGGATCATGTATCTTTTCGATACATGACTGACAGGCATATTTTTCCTGCAGTAGGTTGCCATTTTTTCAGCCTTAGACGTGTTTCCATCCAAGGCTATAAAATCTGTTCTGCCCTATTATTTACTAATAGCTATGTGGCTGGGGGCGAAGAAGAGGATTCATACATTTCCCACTAGAAGTCTAACTCAGCACTCCGAATCCTCAAACTGAGCTATCCATTAAACCATCGTGCCTCCTAAGTAATCTGATATGTTTGTGTGTTTCCGTATGTTAATATAAGGTGAAGGAGCCTGAAATCTGTTCACTTTCAACACCAAAATCAAGGACAAAATTTCACATAAATATATGCTGACAAATCCTTCGATTTTAAGTTATTATGTATAACGAATTTTTGTCGTAGATGTCGTCATGTTTCCATGTAGATTGTGTTAAATATGCAATTCGTGTACATTTGTGGCTAGCCCGTTGTCATCGTTTAATGTGGTTTTAATTAGTGAGTTAACTGTGAAGTTTTCTTTTAACATTGGCATGTTATTCATATTGTGAGCAGAGCGATATTATATTAACATATACAAATGGTAATAAATGAGAGGCTGTACGAATGTATCAGCTTGCGTTTCCCGACTGAAGCGAGCAGAGTCATCCGCACTTTGTAGCTGTTTATAGTCGCGTTGCTGAGACAGGATCCGTGGCACTAGAAATTGGATCGAGGATTACCGAGATCCGCTCGTACGCCTAATCACGAAGAACTAAAAGCTCTCGGAGACGATCCACATATCAGCACATATCAATTGCCCCTAGCATGTCTTACATCTCATAGTACCAAATAGAGGATACTGTGACGTCGTCCCCCGGTCGCAGCGCCAACTGTGACGTTCTATCCTGATCTACCACGGCGCCAGTTGTGACGAGGCCGTTCCAGGGTCCTATCCCGGTCACGACACCAGATGTGACGTCCCTAAACAGCACCAATTGTGACGTCTTCGCCGCGGCGCCAGCTGTTCGCTCCTCGCTTCTCCGTCCGAGTGTCGCTGCTCCAAACGTGACGTTCGCCTGTCGCGTCAGTCGTGTTGTCTCGTACTGTGACGACCAACTGGCTTGGTATCGGTCGCGGCACCCAAATGTGACGTTCTAACCCGTTGGTGATTCGGGTAGGAATCTGGTTAGATTTGATATCAGCCTCGCCGTTCCCAACTCGCTTCCAACGCCTGGTTAACAAGGTAACTGCACTGATCTCCAGTCTGCCTACCCGTTGTGTGAATTGATCTCAGACAGACGAGATCAAACGGGGGTTGGGGCCGTAATGCAAATTGAGTTCAACGGGGTGATAACACACAAATATGCACAAAAAGAAAATAAAATGAAAACTCAAAAGTTCAAAGTATCAAAGAAAAAAAATAACAAACTTTTATGTCTAGTTGTTCGATACATAGGACTGCATCTATCTCCCGACCCGTTCTGTGGATTGTGACACGTCGCTTTCGCTAGAGCAAGTTTTAACACTTCAAGTTGTTTGCTCTCTAAGAAATTTGTGTTTCGGTGTGTCTTTGGACGAAAGTCGAAAAAAACTTATTTCTGTGGTCTGGTTCTAAGTCGCTCTTCAAAATAATTGTTCTTGGTTGAAGAGGAGTCCAAAATTTTGCGTGAATCTTGGTCAGCTATCTTGACCTATCATCTCTGCCGCCAGGGCTGAACTAACTGTCTTCTGCCGGCCAGGGTCGAACGAACTCTCTTCTGCCCGCCAGGGTCTGAACTAACTCTGCCCGCCAGGGTCCGACTGAACTCGGCACTCAGGGCCAAACGAACTAACTCTGCCCGCCAGGGTCGAACGAACTAACTCTGCCCGCCAGGGTCGAACGAACTGATTTCTGCTTGTTGGGGCCTCGTTTTTATTGACGCCGTCAAAAACCGAGTTGGATCTGTTAGCGTCGGGGTGTTCCTCGATAATTCTAAATACATATCCGCCTCTTTTTATTTCTGGTTAGGGATTTTCCACTCTTTTCCATTTTTGGTAACTTTTTTCTCACACCCACTTTCTCACCATGCTTCTGAGGGGCGTGAACTGCCCTCCCCACTTCTTCGTAGCGGCTTCTCATACTTATACTCTGGATAGGGGCGTCGATAGTCTTTTTGGTGCGTCACATGACCACTCTCGGCCAATGAGGTCTTGGTCGGGTATCTTTCCTCCTCCTTCGTGCGTCATGTGATCACCACTTGGCCAATGACGTCTTAGTCGGGCGTGAACAACCCGCGGCTTTGTTTTGGAAAAGAAATATACCTTGCTCAACTAAAAAAAATTAATGATCTCTCCTCTTTCTTTTTTTTCTTTCTTTCAAATCGCCGTTATCATGAACGGATAATGTGACAACTCTTTGTTCAACACGTGGCGTTTTTCAAGCAGTTTATCGGTAATGCATCAGATGGTTGGATTTTCCGACATGGTCTAAGAAAGGAATTTTCTCCAAGTTCTCAGCCAGTCTGACGTCTCCGAGGCAGCAATAAAAACATTTCATTTTCCTTCGGTTCATGTGTCTGATAACAAAATTTTATTATCGCAGGGCAAAAGTCTGTTTGTCGAAAAAAAACTTAATTAGTGAAACTACTTGTGTGGGATTTTAATTTTCCATACCCAGCTAAGGCTCCAAGCTACACTGTGTTTTGTCAATTATCAAAATCTAACGTTTTCAAAAATGGACTTTCTTTGGTGAACATTTCTTGATAACACAATTCCATTCGCGCGGACAAGTGGGGAAATCGGTCAATGCTTGCTCGCAGGTGGCCTTTTAATTTTGATAGTAAGATGCTTTCTCGTGCCAATAGTTTAGATAACACTTCCCTACCCACTCAATCTCATTGTCATTGTAATGACACTCTTTTCGCCATTTGACACTTATCCAAAATAACCTTTTTCTTTTTTATTGCCTCTTAAGCCGTGTGTGCGTGTGTTCGCCTATGATCCGTCTCGCATTACTTTTTCCTTTTCCCTTTCTTTTTTTCTTTCTTTCAAATCGCCTGGATGCATGGTGCCACATACTTCAAGATAGCTGCTGTATTAGTGTCGTTTTCAACGTGTTCAGTGTAATCGTTCGCTGATTACTCGCCACAGCTGTACTGTAGTCGATGGTTTATTGCACAGACAGCCGATGTGCTGTTTGTCTCTTCGTTGATGTTTACAGATAAGGCAAAATTTGGAATAGATGGAATAACAAATTTACTCAACCAAAATTTGTGGGCGGATCGGAAACCCTTGGGTAGAATATTGGCTAGAAAAGAGCATCAGTTTACGATTAATTTATGGCAACAATTACAGATGTATTTTGTCGAAAACATTTCC